>JAEPRC010000201.1:0-61427 GCA_016758945.1 Mucor plumbeus
AATATCACCCAAATAATCGATGAAAAAATGAACACACTATTTTATATTAAAAAACGCCATAATTAAATTATTGTACTTACCAAAATAAAGAGACTCCATAATAAATATGTTTTTTAAAATACACTGCTAGTGATACTTCATTAAAAACGCTCTGCATTTCTTCTTTGTTAAAATGAATAGTTGCGTATATCTCATAAAACCACATTTTTCATAATTTACAAATCGTCTCCCTCCCGCAAATGCATTATTGTTACCATATTTTTTCTCTTCCCTAAGCCTTTTTTCTACCCTACAACGTTGCTTTTCAAATGCCTTGTACTCAAACAATGATACTATTTGAGGATGTCATTGCTCGTAAAATTAAGAAAGCCCTTGTGAATTTCTGTTGTAAATTAAGATCTATGCCTGGCTGATTGTGATTGCTGTATTAGGTTTCGTTGTAGCTCATCCAACATTAAAAAATACGATAGTAATATCTTCACAGCGATACAGAAAAAAGATTTGGGAGGTTCATAGGGGTAGCCACCACATTATGTTTATTAATTTGTATCATAATAATATTATTCAAAAAAGTGTCCCAAAAGCTTGCTGGTTTGTAGGATTTGGTGTGGTTTTTTTAATTGCACATACCTTTACAGAGCAAATTTGCTAGTAATTTTAAACGCCATGACGAGACAAATCACTTCTAGCCTGACAGATTCATTTCATTAGTTTATATAAACGTGCTTAAACGCTAGATATCAACAAGTTGCATGCAAGATCAAAACAATTGTCGATTCAAAATATGTCGTTATGAAAATAGGCAATATTGATTTACAACTTGTTTGAGTGCAATCAATTGAAAAGGAGTTGGAATTTAACGTAATTGAAAAATATCGTGTATTTGGCAAGAATATGTCTTAATGCTGTTAAGATCAGCCATCCTTCATAGTCGTTTCATTCTTTCGGGTAGTGTCAATATGAAAATTGCAAGTTTCATATAGTTTAATTGCATATCTGCGTTTAAAAAAATTTTAATATGTACTTTCAATAAGGCTTTCCTATACTTATCTCGTCTTTATTCTTATAATAAACTCGAAATATATATAAAATTATACGTCTAGTAAAATATAATTTCCGTCTTGATGACGCTCAATTTGATTGCATTTTATTTCCAATTATCTACATTGTTATTGTGCTCATCAAAATGTAATGATAAATAGTAAGAAAAGGAAAAAAATTGATAATCACAAAAAAACCCGTTATCTATAATTTATATAAGTAGTCATATTATCTAACACCGCATTATTCCGTAAAAACGTTACAGTTTTGAGCAATTTTATACAATGTCTACAACCACACAACTAATTTTTTTTTAAAAATAAATAATGTGTATGGTATGTAAATTATATTTTTATTTTTTGATTTACGATTTTTGTTATTGAAAAAACTAGAATACATCCTTTTTCAATAAAAAAAAATTTAAAAATCTACTGAGGTTTCTAGAATTATATACTCCCGATGCTTTTGCCATCACTACAGCAGATTGTCAAAATAGAAAAATCATCATTTTATACTTCAAAATCAACGTGCTTATATATTAATATATCAAATAATCCATATTTGTGCACTAAATTTTTGTTTGTAACATAAAATTAGAGTGGAAAATGTTGAAAAAATTAAAACCGGGCTAGAATCAGTCCACTGGCTAATTGCAAAATTTTGACCAAAAGCATAAGTACAAACCAACCGGTCCATATGAACCTACTAGTCGTTCCATGAACCAATTATTTTTGATATTCAAATTTTTATACTGTTATAACTTTATGTAAAATCTAGATAAACATATACTTTCTACCCAAAAAATACTCATTGAGATGTAAATAACATGATAAGTTTCTCAAAAAATATTATTTACAACATTCATAAAAATGCTCATTAACGAAATAAAAAATTTCGGTCCATCTGAGTACATTAACTGTCCCATGGACCTATAAAGTGTCCCATATGGACCACCAAACCGGTCCTTGGACCACCCCGTTGCGCCGTAGTGTCTATACAAGGAAACTAAAATCTGGTATCGCATAATCGAAGTGTATAAAATGAATTACTTTTGCCTCTTACTAGTTTTTTCTGTTTCTTCTTGTGGAATATGTACATATTTATTCATCACTATAGATCTCCATTATATATGATTCTCACTTTAAGTAGTCGTTGATATGAATAGACATTAAATTACATACGTTATATATGTTAATTCATATTAATATAAAATTTCTACTGAACTTTGATCCTAACAATTTATATTAAAAACCAATCAACATAATGTGGGTTTAATTATACCATTATCATCAAGAACCCACAAACTCTATAGATAAAGCGATTGGCTACTATCAAAGAATGTATCTGCAAGGTGTCGTTTTATTTATTTATGAAGTAAAGGATATATACCAGTATATTATTTTTTAGTAGTAGTTCTATATGGAAATAAAGAGTATCCTGGACCTTATAAAAAAATTGAAAAAGGGTTGATTTTGTTATATCATATTGTATCAGGTAATCCAGGTAAAGATATGCATGAACTTATACCATATACTACTTTTTATAATTTATACAAAAAGCCCTGGATTACTAATTATACAGATTTAAATAAAATTGTAAAAAAGACTTAAATAAATTATTTTCAAATATTAAAATTAGAATATTAGCTGCCAAAACATATAATCCTGATGGTTTTAAAAATGTCACTTTATTCCTTGATGGCCATGATAATAGTAAAATTAAATATTATAAAGCAAGCGAATCAACAAGAACTTTGTATTCGTATAAGCTAAAAGCTTCAGGAGTAAGAACTCAAGTTATGTCGAATATGAATAATATGATTACATATGTGTTAGATAGTAAAAAATGTGCTATTGGTAATGATGGAACTATGTTTTGAAATATATAAAAAAAAAATATCAGAAGCTGATTGAATTGGTTTTGATGGTGGTTATAATTTATTCATAGGTGATGTGAACTACTGGGAGTCTTTCACACATCAAATTGAATTAGTAATTAATAACATAAATCTGGTGTGAGAACCAGAAACATGAATTATAGAAACTTAACTACAATTTAAAATACCATATACATTTATATACGATTGTACAACTTGAATCAATAATTGCTGATCCCTTTTCCCATCAGCTTTAACATAGAGAAAATCAAATTACTGCATTAGTAATTTGAATTAGACATTTAATATAAATACCACAATGATCCATCGAACTGATGAATCCTTGCATTACTTTTAATAAACTTAGAAGAGTTATAATTGTATTTCCCATTTCTGCTTTTTTTAATTACGTTTTTGTAGCAATAGGAAAATTTATTGATAATGCTGATGAATATGATTGTAATAATAATTTAATACACGAAATTTTATATATCCTGTTAGAAAGGAACAAAATATCAAGAGGAAAGTTACAGAAATAGATTATAATAAAAAATTTGAGTCATTTTGTTCAGGCATTGAGAATCATTTTTTAGTTTTAGCAAGTAAATTTGATAGATTTAATAATAATAGATTTGCCGTTCAAACTAGCGATATCAGATATTGTAGTATAAAGTTTTGAGTAGCCTGTTTATTAAAAAATATAGTTAAAATGGTTTAAGGTTATAATATTGAAGAACAGCCTCATCATATGTTATGGTATAATGACGGGGTTGAATTTTCTACAAAAATAACAAAACTAAATTATATAGTTAAAAATGAGCAATCAATCAATAAAGAATATGATAAAATGATAGATATGCAGGAAAAGATTTTAATGCTTGATATAGAAGAAATGGAAATAATTGAAGAAGTTAATAAAACTTTGAATGAAAATGAAACAATAGAATCTTCTAAAAAAAAAGAAAAAAGAAAAAAGAAAAAAGAATAAAGAAAAAGGTAAATTTAAGAAAAAAAGAAATATATGAAGTAGTGAAGATTTTAGATCATAAAATAGATGATAAAGATAAGTTTAGTTTTTATGTAAAATGGAATGAATATGAATAATAGTTGGATAAAAGAAAATAGTTTTGATACAAAAGATATAATAAATAAATATAAAAAGTTAAAAATTTAAAATAATCTAAGTTATAAAGAGTTTATATTATTTCATTTATTCAAATATAAAAACAATAATATCAAAAAAATTGATTTGATTATAATTAGTCCCCAATGTATAGAATTTATATCTATTATAGTAAGGTATTAATTCATAATATTTCCATGAACTATAAAAAATCGTAAATTTATACTTTTGTATATTTTTAAAAAATGATTTATATTTTATTTCAGTTTTGGACATTTCTCATACATACAAAAACCATCCCGTTTATAAAAGGCGTGGCAAAGTGTATTTCATTATTATACACACATTAATAACTAGAGAAAATTTTGGTTTTTATTTTGAATTGTGGTAGTATATTAATTTCTAATCTAATAGTTAACCTTTTTTATTTTATTTTGTTGAATGCTTAATACTCCCATTTACTAATATCTGCTGACTTTTTATCTTGAGTGAGGAGTATCATAGTATTAATGATACAAATATACTGAAACATTATTATAATAGTATTTTAACTAGGACTTTGTTGTTCCATTTGCTTTTGGAATTTACAAACGTATGTATTTATGTAAATTTGTAGTTGAAGTAGCAATTTCATCGGCTTCTCATGCCATGCAGTAAGTCTATTTTCTTTTTCATGGTAGTATATAGTATTATATAGTAGACTTCAAATACTTGCTACTATTTTACATAAAAAAGTGTAAAATTTAAATTTTTTTTATTCTATTGAGAATTAACTTTTTTTGTTCGTTTCCAGTGTGCTTTATATATATGCTTGTGCATTAATAATTGTAAGTAATATTTCTTATTTTATTTATTTTTAAAAATGTACATGAATTTTATTAAAACTAACACTTTCTGTAATTAATTTATAGTTTGAGACGACACTGCTACGGCTTTTTTTAAGAAGCAGTTTATGCCATGATGAATTCTACCATTTGCATACAATTGGACAATGTTACTATTTTTGAAGGTGGTTAGTTCAATTAAATTACTTATATGTTAGATAAGTTGAAGTACCACTATGACTATACAGCAGTTCAATATTATATATTATAAAAGTGCGTTTATTGTTATAAATTTATGAAATAAAACCAGAAGAGAGTTTTGAGCGTTATTTTTTCCCATTTTTCCCATTTTTAATATTTTTTAATACAATTTTTATTACTCATGGGTGCAGTAAATAATGAAGTTGTTTATCAAAATAAAAAAAGATGTAAAAGTAAAAGCGGTAGAAATAATTAGCTAAAGTTTTATTACAAAATATTTCTGAAGATTAAATATAATTGAAAAAGTATGAGGGTATTTATAGTAATTTAGAGAACTTGCAATACCATCAGACTTGAATGGAGTAATCTTCTAATTTTGAGTTGTTGTTATTTATATCATATTTAAGGGATAAATCATGCAAAGTATCGACCATAAATGATTATATGTCAAGTGCGACAATGTGGGCCTTTTGGGAGCTATTGGCTATATCTATTTAGGTAACCTTGATTTTAAGATGTGAATTCTATGTGTACTTGAAATCTTATTTATTGGTAGTGTAACTATGACACAGGGTAATAGTTGAATAAACATAATATCTTCGTTATTATTATTTATTGAATTGGGTAAAATACTTCTTGGTATTATATGTCATTTGTGCAATCGATTTCACTGTGATCAAGGGTGCTATCGTTCACACGACATGATATGGTTTAAAAGTATTTTGTATTTTCGCATACGTTTGTTATTATGTTCACTTTCAGTATCTGTTTATTATTGCTGCACTTTAATATTTCAAGTGGCATGAACTCTGTGAGTGATACTTGTAAATTAAGTTATTTTATGATTATCAAGCTTTTAGTATGTAATTCCACTGCAATGAAACATTTTGAGTACATTTTTAAGCACATTTTAGGACGTTTTTTCCTGCAAAACATACGCTCATTTAAGCCTATGGATGTGCTCGCGTGAGCATATCATCGGTTTTATTCTAGTTCAATGAGCATATCCATTTACTAAGAAAAAATATGCTCATATGAGAGGATCGATGCTCCCAAAAACTCATCCGGGAGGTCATAGTGAGCATAAAGTTATATACAAGCAAGAGCTAAAGAAATTTTGCTAGTTAGAGCCTAAACATCTTTTTATTTAACTATAACGGGTTCGGTATAACGACCGAACTTGCGATAATATACGCAAAAAAGAGTACAAATAAAAATAACGTATAATTAATCAGTTTTCAACTGTTGTACAATAAAATTAAGATAAGGTCTATTTAGATATAAAAGTATTGCCTTTTTATAATTTAGTATTGAGTTCCTGAGATACATTCAGGGGCGGTATTGAATTATTAGATTTGTTCGAGAGTAATTTATAGTTTGATGCTAATCAATCATAACTAAGCCTTGCTTGCAGTTTGCAGAGCGCATAAGTTGCCTTGTTTCAATGCTGCGCTTGTTGTTGTGCTTGAATTGTGATTTGATATACCTTGTGCGAGGACACTCTTCTGTACAAATTTTTAAAAATATCTCCACCAAAAATTAGTATTTTAGAAAAAACAAAACTGCATCTGATAGAACTCAATAAGGTCTATAGCAGGAATATAAAATAAATACTACCCAATAAAACGAATATTTTTGATTTATCAAAAGGTAAACGTATAAAAACTATTCAAATGAAAAAGTACCGTTTTATTATGAGCTTATAGAGAGGGTTTATATACTAGTTTGATAAGTGAATTAAATATGAATGATAATGTAATTAGAATGAACATGTGGATATTGTGTGAATATAATAGAATCATGCTTCTATAGTCCCATAGTAGCATGATGATAAACGCATGGAATGCAGCATTGTATGATTTGCATGTCAAACATCATGGTTTGACAAATGCTCTAAACTGGTAATTCGGTAATTCCTAATTCTGATAGATCAATTTTGAAACCTAATAAAAAAAGATAAAAAAAGGAAATAAAAAAAAAGGAAATAAAAAAGTGCTCAGAATTTTCTTAAACCTAAATAAGCTATTATAGAGCATTTTAAAACAAGTAAATTTTATTATGAAAAAGTTTTAGTATAGCTTAATTTTCTATAGAAATATTTAGGTTCATAGTTTTTGATTTAAGCAGCAAATTAGTGAGAAAAATTTGAAACCCTAGCAATGAAAAGATTATATCGTATGGTAGAGATAGAATATTTTTGGTTACGTATTTTTAGGTTAAAGCTAAACTTCTTAGGTGCATTGACATATAATTTTTGTTTGTGCTATTTAGTAAAAAAAAAAAAAAGCTACACAGGATGAAAAGTATGGCCCGGTTTTTTTTAGGGAAAAAGCAGTGAATTTTACCTGTGCTACAGAATAGAGTTAAAATAGGTAGCGTAATTCAAACAGTTCATGTCTACTTAATAGTGTCTAAGGTATATTTAAAGTGCTTATTATGATATAAGTTTTATTTTGTTTTATATAATAGTAGTATATCATGGCCGTATTTTAACCCCTAAGCAATATAATCAAGCATGCAGATTTATAGTATTATCTCTTAAAGGTTTAAAGTTTTTATTAATAGTGAACTTTGTCTGCTGTCCAAGAGGCTTTGGTTATGGAGACAGATATAACTAAAGCCAATTTGAAATTGTATTATCTGAAAAAAGAAACAATTGTTGCATCAAAAGGTTGAAACATTTTTATGTGCCTATGATAAAAATGATAAAAGGTGCATTCACTTGATCTAATACAGCGACACTTTTGAAGTTAGATGGGTAATTGCTGGTATCAAATACTTCTTTTTTTCTCTTTTAAATAAGTTTTTTTTTTGTGTTTGCATGTAAGTATTCATTACACATTATGCAAATGACCAACCGCATCAAACTGAATTGTCCACGATATTATACGAATGAATCCGGAAATGCTTTGTTTGCAGCCAAAGAATCCGAAGTATGGTACAGCTTAGATAAAGTACGACGCTACCTAATGTACTTGGATTCTCTCTCCTTTATATTCAAAAGACACAGAAAACGTATTTTAAAGCATTTGGAGCTCATTTATGATTTGAGCGGCAGGCGATCCCCTGCCTCACTTGTAGAATCCTGCATAGATAATTGGCTTACAGGCAGCTACATTCAAATGACAGACCCGGTGTATGTTACAATTTTTATGAAGCTTCATGAAATTGCGACAGTTGTATACTATAATGAAGATGACGAAGTAAACCTCCTAGCATGGCTTGATATATACAAGCGTCGCATGATTGAACTAAAGACAAGGATTTTCCATGATAAAATAGGAGTGCTTAGAGCTTCTGCATTTGAAAAAAGATTTAATTTAGTTCCAATATAATCAGGAATAAATTACATATACTTGGCCTATCAAAATAAATGACTATAGCGCTAGTAACTGAATTTTTATCGGGCCTTGGACACATTATTCATGCAAAATAAAATCAGTTCATTTATGCAAGGTTTTGACAATGACAATGATAAAATCACAATTCTACGTACATATACTTTATGAGATATCACGTTTACAGATAGTAGTTTGATTAATGCAATGTATCTTTTGAATGGCCATGATTAAATGATGGGTTTTTTATGATGATGAAATCAACAGATCTACATTTAATAGAAAAATATGGCCGAATGTTCGGCACTTATTTCTATATATATATATATATATATATATAAAAGAGAGAGAGAGAGAGACCGAGTGCCGTTAGTAAACTTTTCCCTAAACCCTTATGCATTTGATTTGATGCGATAAATACAAGTATTTATTGTTGTATTTTATTAAATATTCTGTTATGAGAATACTATGCTCTATGTATATAATAATATGGATGTAAGATGAGAGGGGCAAAAAAAGGGTATATCTAGTTGAAGAGAATCTACAATTTGCGTGTACAAGCACACATTTTCTACTAAAAGCCCAAAAACACAGATCTTTTCTTACCAGTTGGATAAATGACAAGATTAGCCAAAAAGAGGCCCAATGTCAAAGAAAGGGCAATGCCCAAAACTTGAAATACAAATTCGCTGCCACTTCCATTATTAGAACCATCAAATAAATGTACTGCGCCCTTTACGCCAATACTTCCAGGCACAAGAATAATAACACCACCCATAATGGGTACAAATGCTAAACGCTTGGTTAAACGAGCATAAATATTACCACAACATCCCAATACAAAAGCACCTGCACTAGGTGTGATCACAGAGGAAGAACCAGCGTATTTAGCAACAAAATAATAAACGGCATAACCAGCAGCACTATCACCAACCATAGGTAACCATTGATTCGGACTAGCGCCATAAACAACACCAAAACCAATGGTGGCTAGTGGTAAAATAAGAAAAGTCCACCAAGGATTAACGCTTTCTTGGCAAGCACCGAGTACATCAATGGTTTGATCTGGATGCGCTAATCGCCAAATAGAGCATCCGTAACCAATACCAAATGCAAGAAATAAAACATACATAAGAGCGTAAACTAAATGTACTGTACCACTAATTAAATTTTTAGCAGCCAGTTCCATTACCGAACAGGTCAATGAGTAACCTGGTAGTGCAATGACAATCTACAAATGTATTAATAAACTATATAACTATATCAGATTATCTAAACTTACAGCAGCCATGGCAACAGCAGCGAAACAAACATGAGGATGTAAAGCAAGAGTAACAACAGCGATAGGAATAGTAACCACCATTTCAAACACATTACCAAACATGGGTATCTTTTCCGAAATATAAGTCAGGATGCCAACTTGATTATAAAAAGGATCAGCAAATACGTTGCAACAAATACTTAGAGTTTTCATGTCTTACCACATAGGCCAAAAATAGCACTAACCCAGCAATCGGTCCAAGAACCATTATAAAAAAGTGGTGCTACAAACGCAGATGTTGCAATATATCCAAGAATGACAATAGGCGGACTCCATGTGGGCGGTTCATTAATAATAGAATCTAAAAGAACTGTAGCTTCTTCAAGGTCTAGTTCTCCCTTGGCAATTCGATAAGCAATAACATTAGATCTTTCTAATTTTCCAATATCAAGAGAACGAGAACAACGGATTAAATGTGTTTCCGATGTATGTGTTTCTATATCACCAAAAGTAACAATAATTAAGCCTGGTAAAACAGCATAACTGCCATCGATTTCTAAACGTTTGCCTACTTTTTCCATTGCAGCTTCCTAAAATGAAGCTGTTGGTCTTTGTCTTTAATTTTGAGAGCATTTGAGAGAAAAACTTACAATACGATGAGATGGTGCACCTGTTCTAACAAGAGATTTACCCAATTTCATAATCAAATCTTGTCTTTGAAGAATATCAGCAATTTCTGAAGCAATAGCCATACGATGAGCTGCTACAGAAGCATCATCAGTAATACCGAGTTCAGCTTTATGTAAATCTTCAAAGTACATGCTACTTCTAGCAGATTGAGGAGAAGCACCTACAGTTTGTAAAAGAGCTCTACTCGAGGCGATTGAACGTAATTGGTGGGTAGGGCGTAGAGGGTATGGTTTTTGATGAACTGATGCCGATGATGCTAGAACAGTAGGATGTAATGGTTGTGGTAATTGGGCAGATGCAGACCCTTGTTGACGTTGTCGGCGACTCTTTTCCTCGAATAAATCCAGTTTCAATAAATTAGATAGAATACCACCTTTACTCGGTCTGCGTCTATTGTTATTTTTTGTAACTGTATCTACAAGATGAAGTGCATGATCAGCATGACTTACTCTTCTTTGTACATTATTGTTGTTATTTGTTGATGAAGAAGATGCTGAATCTACCGAAATGTTTATTACTTCTTCATCAAAATCTCTGCCAAGTGTCTTTTCTGAATTAGATTCATCTTCATCTGTTGGTACAGCAAATGAACCTCTAGTAAACACAGGGCGGATATTTGCTAAATCTATGGGCGGAGGTGTTTCTGGGTCATGAAATTTATTTCCTTCCATCTTATTACGTTGCTGTATATGCTTATTAAAAAGGAAAGAAGAAGAAAAATAATCTTATCAATAGTTTTTATATATATGGAAGATGCGGCGATCTTAATAAAAAAGAAAGATTTTTTTTTTTTATTTGAAACTGTATGTAAGCTTACCAACCTGTCAAATTTACCTCTTTTTGATATCATTTGAAACGGATACTTAATTATATACCGTTATTAATTGGACAAGTATCACAGAATGCTGTAATTCATTGTCGCTATTCAGATTTAAAGGAACAAATCATTTCATTGAAAACTTTCCTATATAGAATAACGTTTTTTCTTCTTTTTAATACAGATATCCCTCTTTCAAAAACTTTATACAATCGTGAGAAAAATTCCATCCAATTACATTTGTGTACAGTAATACAATAAAATTTTTGATTAATCAACGCGCACAGCTCGCATACACATCTTGATTGTAGAGAATACCATGGTTGATATCACATTGAATAAAACTCAGTTTATTCACTGATGTTACACCTTTTTATAAGCTTCTTTTTTCTACTTTTTATAACGAAACACCTCTGCTACAGACAAGAAAGCTTCAATTAATATTAAAGGATTTTAATTGATTGTAAATTACAATTATATACTGTATGTAGTGAATCAGATTGATTAAAATACTCTAAAAATTTTTTTTTCTTGCACATAATGCATACGACATATTTTGCATCTGATGAAGCCTTTCTATCATCGAGCAAAAATAAATTAGGCTCTTCCAGCTCCTCCAACTTAAAAACTTTTATTGATTCATACAACATAATTAACGGAAAGTAAAAAAGTTACTTTCATTCCTTCACCCTCGAAATTTTTGATCCTATCTGACACTTACATCTTACATCAAGAGATCAAAAATTTATCGAAAGTATAACTAAAAGGTTCATTATGAACATCCCTGAAGGGCAAATCTTGCTAATTCTATCAACGATCTCCAAAATTGTGCAAGGTTTAATAAATAAAAAAAAAACCCCCATTTTAGGCTGAATAATCTAGATTAAAATTTGCATTATCTAATTCAAATGATGCGTTATATGATAAAATTACTAACTAAAAAGACTTAAAAAATTATAGAATTTTCTTTTGGAATTACCTCATATTTATCAATTAATTTGCAAATATATATTATTGTAAAATCCGTATTCCAAACCGTTATGATAAAATAAATTTATAATGGCGATTCATGCTTAAAAAATCTTATTTTAGGTAAAAAAAAAAAAAAAAAAAAAAAGCTTTTATTGTTCACCTATAAACAAGCAAAGCAAAAAGTATTAGAAAAAAAATGCCGCATCTTGTGGTTTCTTTTTAAAAAATAAATCACCTTAATAAATTATGACGCTTTAGATTTTAAAAAATCCTTTAAAGATAACACATTTTGTTATGCGTGAAGCATTTTCTGTAACAAAACATTATACAGAAAAGATTCCATTTAATTCTATATCACATAACAAATAGTTCTTAAGCATCTCAATGTGAATTAACACAAACTATCTTAGACCCAAATGCAAATGTTAAAAAAGGGATGAGGGGGGGGGGGAGTTTAACCAACTACCGTAAAGTGAAAGGCCGCTAGGAGGGAGATTTTCTTCTGTAAAAATCAACGTACAAGTGAGGTCATTGTAGGGAATGAGTCAGAATGCCAATCATATCAGCGCATGCCAGCATGAATTTGGAAGGTGTATAATTATACTTAAATGTGTAACATGATAGTGTATAAAAAAGTGCTGGTTAAATTATGTTTATTCATCATATATATATGATAAGTTATAAAGTTAATTATAGTAGTAGGTTTAATAAGAAAAAAGAGAAAGCATAATGTACAGTAAATAAAAAGAGACAGATATATAGACAAAGAAAACAGACAGTTTTTTCTTTTTCAGATACAAAAAAAAAAAAGGGATATAATTACAGATTAACACATAATACGACTTGATTCTGTAATAAACGATTGATGATGGCTTTGTCCACAAGAAGCTGATTCTTCTGTTGGTTCTTCAATGAATGCAGGAAACGAGAAATATAAATCTTGAAATGGACTATTTTCTGTAATTTTTTGCTCATCATTGTCTTGATCATTGGCATTTGATGATGGTGGTGTTGATGATACTAATAAAAGTAAATTCTTTACAAAAGACGAAAACGAATTTCGGCGAGAATTATTATTGCTTGAATTTGATGAAGTAGCATCAATATTTGATGTAGTTGTTGTTGTTGTGGATGTAGCAGTGGTAGTATTGGAATTCATATTTGTATAAGTATTAAGTTGATAATTAATTAAAGAAAGAAAAAATAAGAAATAGCTAAAAAGCTGCACTATATATATACAAATCCCACAATTTTTTCACTTTTACCAAATCAAGATTTTATATTATAAAAAGGTATGTACGCCGGCAAGATTAGTTATGGCCAAAGCGAAGAAAAAAAAAAAAAAAAGTGACCCGATCCAGAGGATTTCTTAAAGGAGAGTATAGAGAGAGGGCCTGGACCACTGATTGATTGAAAAAAAAAAAAAAAAAAAAAAAAAAAATCATGTTTTTCTTTTTTAATTGTTACACATTCTAGTGCTTGAGGAAAAAAGATCATAAGCCTTTCCAACTATCTGATCGTCTTGTCTTCCCTCCTTGACAACGATTTAGTGTATATAGAACATTTGAGAATCTCCGCATGTGAGAGTTACTGAAAATGTGTGTTGTGTTTGCATTCCAGGTTACTTTTTTATTTTTATTTTTGTTTTTATTTTTATTCTATTTTTCTGTATATCTTTTTTTTTATATATATATTATTTGACTTGTAATCCTTTATGGCCACAACAGCTGTTAGGTAGATAACATATATATCATAAAGTAATTTTATTTTAAACAACTGGATAATATAGAGTGGCGTTAAGGGTCAGGCCCTTGATTGTTAATAATATTAATAATAATAAAGATGATTGCAGTATCTCTTTTGTAAAAGATGAGCCACAAATAATTATTGGAAATGATCGGTCATTCACTTTTGATTTTGTATTTCCACCCGAAACATCTCAACAACAACTATATGAATCTAGTATTATACCTCTTGTTGATAGATTCATAGAGGGGTAAATATAATATTTTATACAAATTTGGTACCTGAATTTATTTAAACTCCGTTTTTATTTTTTGTTCAGTAAAAATGTTACCATTCTCGCTTATGGGTAACTATATGAAGTTTTTAAAGCAACAACTTCATGCATCTAATTTTAGATAGACAAACTGGATCAGGAAAAACCTATAGTATGGGTACAGGTATAGATACAAATAATCAACAGGGTAACTATATGGTTTTAGCAGCGGAAAGAAAACAACCTTTTTAGTTTAATTATATGACAAAATAGGCATAATACCTCGTTTTGCACATTCGCTCTTTGAACGCATGCTAGATTTTCAAAGCAAAAGTAGCAATAATACATTTCAAATATATGCATCATTTTTAGAGCTTTATAATGAAGACATACATGACCTTCTAATTACAACCGATATGAATTATCCACAACAAGAAAATCCAACCATCAGAGAAGATATTGATGGTAAAATCTATTGGGCAGGCATAAAGGAAGAAAGAATATATACAGTCGAAGACCTAATGCGGTATTGGCATATAGCTAAGGAATGATTAAATTATACATACATTAAATAGTCAAATTTAATTTAGTTGCTTGAAAAATGGATCACAAAAAAGGACCACTGGATCTACTGAAATGAACACATCATCTTCTCGCTCACATGCAATATTTTCAATCATCCTCAAACAACAAACTTCTCATCATGAGGGTAATATAGCATCATTGGTCGAGAACAAGACAACATTGGACCGACCAAGTATTACAACACCACAAAGATTAGTTTCAAAGTTTCATTTTGTAGACCTTGCAGGATCCGAAAGAGTAAGATATACAATATGTCAAAAATTTTTTTTTAAAAAACAATATCAATACCAATACCAATAACGATTAAATAACAACAAACAACTTTTTTTTTTTAGCTCAAAAGGACAAATGCCATGGGAGATAGACAAAAAGAAGGGATTTTTATTAATGGTGGCTTATTAGCTCTTGGTAATGTTATTTCGGCATTAGGAGAAGATAGTAATAACAAAAGCAGCAAGAAATCTCAGCATGTGCCATATAGAGATAGTAAATTGACAAGGTTGTTACAAGATAGTCTAGGTGGAAATAGTCATACATTAATGTTGGCATGTGTGAGTGCATCTAGTTCGGATTACACAGAAACGTTAAATACGCTCAAATATGCCAATCGAGCTCGTAATATACAAAATAGAGTTCAAATTAATCAAGATTTTATTGAAGGTTCTCTTGAAGAATCTTTATATTTACGTTCGCAAATATCAAAACTTAAAAATCAATTACATATGCTAAAAGAAGTTCACCATAATGATATAGCAATACAAGACTTAAAACAAGAAATGCATGAAATCAAGTCTTTTTCTCAACAAATATCGAAAGAATTGGCTCAAGTTACTAGTGTCAGAGATACAATGCTTTTAGGTAAAGATGAACCGACAGAGCCTCATCCAATTATTCAACAATATGCCCATCAAATTCAACATTTAAGACAACAACTTGCTGAAACACGTAGCAGCAAAAGCAATAGCAAAAGTCGAGACTTTTCAATCTTGATGCCAATGCCGCCACAACCACCACCACCATCATCATCATCATCATTATCGCTACCCAAAGTTTCATCTTCTATGGGATTTTTTGATAAAAACAAATTATCTGTTGATTATAATAATAATTTTAAGAAACACCAGGGCTCAGTATCTTCAAACCGTCGTTTAACCAGTAAGAAGAAACCTATCACTCAACGAATGAAAACACAATCATCTCCATCATCAAAAAGAAAACAACAACAAACCCACGAAAATATGGATGAATTGTTTGAATTGTTACGTAAAGAGTATAGTAACAAAAACAATGCATGTGAAAATGATAATGAAATAATATTCAAGGTAAATGTTAGTTTATACAATTGGAGTTATATTAAAGAGGTGCGCGCGCGCGCGCGAGTGTGTGTGTTGTGTGCTGTGTGTATTGTGTATTGTGTATTGTGTATTGTGTATTGTGTATTGCGTGTGTGTGTTATCAATAAACACACACACACACACACACCCTCTCTACTACACACAATGGGGAGAGCTTTTTTGATTCTAAATTTTACTTAGCGCATATGCAAACTTGTTTATCTGGTCACAGTCAACAGATGAAACGGTATTACATGCGTCACATGTCAACATAGGAACCACCACCACATCTACTACAACTACTAGAATGGACGATAATAATCTGCCGCTGTTCTGCGAGGCTGAGGATAATAATAAAGTCTTTCCTGATAATCAATTACAAAAACATATGCCTGCAGATAACAACATTATTTGTCCTCCAAATAACACACTAGAAGATGATGAATTAGAAGCACTTGTAAGTTGTTTTATATTATATATATAGATTACTCCATTTATTCATTTATAATATTACTTGTGTAGGCTGTTCCTTCTTGGTCAGATGTACCAAAATTACCCTCAATCAATGGATCAATTAAACGTAAATCAATCTCATTGGATTCGATGTGGGATGATACAGATAGTTCAATGACAACTTCACGTGTAGATAATTCTCATTACAATCAACCTCAACAACATCAACATCAACCTCAAAATCAAAAAGAAATAAGAAGATCTAGCAAAAATTTATTAAAAATGCTACATCAAATTCAAGCTGATTTACTAGTTAAACGTGAATTAGTGGGTCAACTAGAGAGATCTGAAGATCAATATACCCAAATGAGAGTAAACTATGAATCAAGATTAAATGAATTAAAAGACCATTTATTAGAAATACAAAATCAAAGAGATCTTGCTCTTCGACAATCTGGAGCAACAGTCGTTCAACAACAATTACCAAAAAGACCTCAAAGTGTATTACAATTAAGAGAAAATCGACAAACACAAGAAGTTCGATCACAATATGAGCAAAAAATCAAACGATTAATCAATGAAAATTCAGAACTTCGTAAAAAGACAACACAATCAACGCAATCTGTACAAACTGCGAGAGCAAAAGCAGAAGGGACAATTGGGCGTCTTCGTGCTGACATTGAGGCCCTGAAATTAGACAAGAAACAACTTAACAAAAGTCTAAAATTAGAAGCTGATAAAGCACGAGAAGCTGCTGTTATTCACGAAAGAGAAATTGCTCAGCTAAAAAGAAGAGTTTTGATTGCATTTGATGCAAAGAAGAAACTTGAAGATACAAATGATGCTCAAAATCAAGTTTTATCTAAAAGAAATCAAGAAACATTAACTGCAAATATGCAACTGAGGCATTTGACAACTGTACTAAGAAGGGCTGCTAATGAAGGTACATTTTTAAATGAGTCAGCATTGGAAAAAATTCTAACAGATGCTGCAAACTTGAAATCTGCTTCTAATAATAATAATAAACCGGTTGTTGTTGCTGCTACCCGTGGTGTTCGTTCAAGAACACAGAGTCCAGCAAGTTTATAAGAATAACTTTATATATCCTGCATTTATGTATATATAGAAAATGTAATGTCGATCTATGCTTCTGCTGTTCGTTTTTTTTTTTTTTTTTTTTTTTTTTTTTTTTTCATATATACTGTTTTGTACATTACATTTTCTCCCTAATTTAAAAAGAAAAAGAATGAAATTAAAAATCTGTATTGCCCAGCGCAGTTCTATTTCGTAGTGCTAGTTTCCAAAGAGTTTTTAATGCTCAAAAAACCATAATTTACTACAATATGCAATAACAAAGAATGCTTGTTAAGCTTTATTTTACATTATTGTATTTTTGGTTTGTAATATTAAAAAACAAATATAAAACTTTTTGGGTAAAAGAAAATCAAGTTGTGTTTTTCTCGGCGTAGATGACCAATATAATTGATTAAAAAGCTTCTCTATTTTTATATATGCACTTGATTACAACAACTATCTATATTATACAAGATATAAGCAAGATATTTATTGTCAAGAATAGTATATACAATGTTTAATTAAAACAAAACTACATAAAGAAAATCTTTTTTTTTTATTATCCTGTTTCTTACAGATAACAAACCATGAATCATTATCAGCACAGTATCTTTCATGAGGAGAAAACAGCAGTAGAATATGAAGATATAGCACTAGAGCCAGTCAGTGCAATTCACCCTAAACATCAGCACCGAGCAGATGCATTACAACATAAAATAGTACCGACACCTAGTCCATCTATAGTATCAATAGTGATTGATGAAAATGGCAACATGAGAAAATCTCTGCTTTTAAAAAATGCTTTTCAAGTGGGAACCCCTTATGATATCTCTACTGATAGAAGAAAGCAAAGCAAATGTAATAGTATCTGCTGCCACCAAGTTATGAGCTATTTAAAAACCAAGATGGCTTTTAAAGCAGTAGTTGCAGATGACCCTCGATTATTTTCTCCCACTAAAAAGAAATTGATTTTAGCTGCATTGGCATTAGGAGCATCATTGAATGGATTCTGTTCTACAGTTTATGTAAGTTTTGATAATATAACTAGTTATTTATTGTCTTACCAGCCATAGTTCCCAGGAATTCCTGATATTAAATCAGAATTAAATGCTTCTGAAATTGAGATTACATTAGTATCATCATTATTCATTTTATTTGGCGGTATTGGTCCTATATTTTGGGCTTCCATGTCTGATTATTACCACATTAGAAGGTAAAAAGATAATCACATGTGTATATATAAATTATTTACGTATAAATTATGCATAACATAGATTTCTATATCTAATCTCATTATTGATATTCATTGTTGCTTCAATTGGTTGCGCATTAGCTAATTCTGTTTATTTATTGATCTTATTGCGCTGTATTCAATCCATTGGTACATCTGGTAAATATTTATATATATATATATATATATATATAAACAGTCATCTTATATAATATTGTATATGTACAGTTACCATGTCGATTGGAGCAGGTACCGTTGCTGATTGTTGGAAAATTACGGAAAGAGGCTCTTCATTTAGTTTTTTATTTGTAGGTCAGTTTCTTGGACCATTGATAGGTAAATTTCATGGTATAAATTGTTATATAGTACTAATGCAACCATACCATTAAAATAAAAAAGGGCCCATCATTGGTGGTGGTATTACTGCAGCAACTGGTTGGAGAAGTGTGTTCTGGCTTTGTACAGGTTATGGCGTATTTCTATTTGTATTCTTCTTTTTATTCTTTCCTGAAACATATCGCTTAGACCATCATTGGGATCAACGCTTTACAGATTTATCTAGTCAAAGCACGCTTGCTACAGATAACATATCTCATATAAATTTGCCTACTACTTCTAGTAATAATAGAAAAACACAAAATCATTCTGGATTTAATCCGTTCAAGAGTTTTGCAATGATGCAATATGCATTTGTTTGTTTTGTGGCCATCGAAATTGGTTTCTGTTTTGGTACCATGTTTACGTTAGAAACTTTGATTCCAGACATTTATTTTGTACATTACGGATTTGATTCGTGGCAAACAGGTAAACATAAAATCCAAGCACTCTAATATAACATTGATCATATTGACACATGTACACAAACATAGGTTTGAGCTTTATTGGCGCAGGCCTTGGAAATGTTTTAGGTTCTATAGTCTCTGGTAGATTATCCGATTATTTGTTGATCAGATCAAGTAGAAAAAGAGGTGGTATTTCTAAAGCAGAAGATAGACTCACCTTAAATGCATGGTAGCATATTATCAGTAAATTCAATATCATATGTACTTATGCATACATATATAGGCCTGGTGGTTTTATTCTTATTCCCTTGGGTGTATTGCTCTTTGGTTGGAGTATCATGGCTGGGTTTTCAGTTTGGCCAGCAATTATAGGGTTTAGTATTTTATGTTTCGGAATGAGCCAAGGTTAGTTTTGTATACTTTATTTGAATATATAATATATTAAATCTGGAAAAAAAAAGTGTATACAGCAGGATCCGCTTATTTGGTTGATAGTATTTCAGGAAAAGGAGCATCTGTAACAGCTGCGTGTAATTTCTTTAGAATGACTATGGCCGCTGTATTGAGTTTTGTATCTCCAATTATTGGGTCAGCATTATCGATAGGCTACGTTTGTATATTATTGGCCTCTTTTAATATATTAGGCATGGGCTTATTAGTATTCATCAAGTTTAAGGGTATTCATATGAGAAGAAGGGCAGGATTCGCTCAAGCCAAGTAGTACAGGCATTTGAATAAACATGTTTAGTAATTTTATAATATTTATGACAAACAAAGAATGAATATTTTATTATAATAATCTGATTGTTTGAAGATGTTTGAAGAAGGCTTGACCTACAGCATTCTTGGTTTGGTTTGGTTTGGTTTGAGTTGGTCAAATTGATCGATTTATTTATTTCTTACATTTGCAAGAAGAGCAAGTGCAGCTAGTGCCACAGTTTCTAATAAACAATTAATGTTTTTATGATCTTTCTAATAGTTTCGCCAAGCAACTTACCCGCAACATTTTCCATCACCGTTTTGCATTTTGATAGTTTATTTTCTTTTTAAATATAAAAAGGATATAAAGAAAGGGGGTTTTTTTTAGCAGAAAAATATGGCACTTTTTATCTTCATTTCGAATTTTCCGTAATATCACATCATCACATGAGGATATCCAAGAGAAAAAAGTATGTGTGCTTATATACATGGATCGGGGAAGTGCGTATTCTTGGGGCATTGCGTTGTGGAACAAGATCATCTTGTGATAGAAAACATGTATTCATTTTACATCTAGCTTTGTAGCAATAATCTCTCATCAGTTCTTTTAAATAATTAACGACCCACACATAATTCTAAGCAAAAAAAAAAATCTTTATTACATTGTATACAGAAAAAGGACGAAGATAGAAGTTGTTGTAAGTGAATAATTTATCGTTGAGTGTTGTAAGAAACTTGAGCATTAGCACGATTTGCTAATGCTTGCTTATGAATTTGTTGTTTCTTTTGCAAAACAGGACTTACACCCTGAGAAACGTCATATACTTCAGCAGCAAATCTTTCTTCAAAAGATTTTTCTCCACGTTTCTTGGAAGCATCCAACATCCAAACAATAGCACGACGACGACGTTGACGATCTCTTAATGCTGTAGGAACATGAACAACTTTGGATCCCTTCTTGGTGGAAGATAATTTCAATAAAGGTGAAGCTGTTTCGATAGCTTCAAGTAAAACACTATAAGGATCAGCGTTTTCTCCTGCTCCAATCTTCTTGGAAAGGTGCTTCATACTGTCAGAAATTAATCGTTGTGCTCTGGCTTTTTTACCATCTCTCATCAATGTATTGACTAATTGACTAACTACTTCATCATTAGGAACAATGGGCACATGGCTAGTAGATGGAACTGAAACAGAAGGTGTAACGGGGGTAACTGCTGATGGTGTTGATGATGATGATGCTGCTGCTGCTGATGCGGCTGCTGCTTTAGCTGCTTCGAAAAGACTACTAGTGGGAGCAACGGTACTCATTCCACGAATCAAAGTAGGCTGAAACTTGCGCATGGCTGTGTTACCATTTTGGCGAATTGCTTGTAATATAGTGCTTGACATGTCTATCTATCTAACAAATATATAAATATATATAAAAAGAGAGAGACTTTGATGAAGCTTGTTACTAACTGGGGTTCGATGACAGCAAGACCTGGGTGGCAATGTTGCAACTTAAAATATTACAGGATCCGAAGAAAAGGTCACAATGACTGTTACGATTTGAAGTTATTTAAGTTACCGTTTGATGCTTCATATTATAGAACTTGGTTTATTGTATGTTGAACATGAATGTACGTTATTTAACCAAAAGAAAAATCGAAAATTGCTGCTGAAATTATCAGAAATTAGTGTTTTGAGCATAGATCATATTATATTGATGACCGAGGGAGGGGGGGATATATTACAAATTTGTAAATGTGTACATTTGTAATTCCAGAGAACTTTCATAAATTGAATTGATTTGGTTTTACTAGCTTTTTTTTTTATTGATACCAGCTAAATCTGTTATGCTTAATAGAGTTTTTTTCAATTTATATGAAAAAAGTCTTTTGTATCCTTGAATCCCATTAAGCCAAATTTATTGTATATGCAGCATTAACGAAGCAGTTAGTTATGATGAATTGCTTGGAGAAGTGCATTTATTTGAATCTTTGGGAGTCAAGAGCTTGAAGCCATAGCATTCGCAAATGGCAGATTTCAAGGCTTCTTGTCAAATCAGAAAATGAACTTATATTTTGAGCCCCTTTCATAAAGTCTAATACATTATTTATAACAATTGTCTATGGTATTGTTGCTTTTGATTCAGTTTAATCTAAGAAAACTCTGTAAACGATTTTAATTTTAATAGGCAATCCTGCCTTACTTACAATAATACGTGCGTTTCAAATATCTTTCTATTGCCATGAAAGCATAAAAGCGCAAAGCACTAGATTGAGAATTCAAGTACGCTTCCAAAAGTATCTAATATGTAATAATATTTTTTGATTTACAAGACATAGATAAAAAGGTTTAGAGTGAAATTTGCTAAAAACCGGGCCCTACTTTTCATTCCTACTCAACTTTTTTTTCTCGCTGAATAACACAAAGAAAAAATTATATGCTGATGTACATGAGATATTCAACTTTAATCTAAAACCACATATTCAGAAATGTCGTATCCCTACCATATGATATAATCTTTTTAGTGCTAATTTTTTGGATTTTTTACTACTAATTCACTGGTTAAATTAAAAAATTTAAGCCTAAATATCTCTGCAAATAATTGAGCAATACAAAAAATAAATAAATAATAAAACATATTTGTTTTGAGGTACTCTATAACATATTTAAGTATAAAAAAATTCTCGGCACTTTTTTTGCTTCTTTTTTGACTATTTTTGCTATATATTTTAAATATTCGTTATATTAAATAGTGTTTGCTTTAAATTCATACAATAAGCCTTGTTGAGTGCTATTAGGCCCAATTCAGTTCTTTTTAAGATATTGATTTTTCGTAAAGGTATTCTCAAAAATGTGTATAACAAAAAAAGTATCCTTCCATTTTATGGATATTCACTCATTCCAAACTCTAATTTTTTTTAAAAAAAACAAAAATCGTGCTTTCTCTAGAAAAAATATAGCTAAAACATTTATCAATAAATATATTAATAGGAAATTCTGTTGCATATCATATCAGTTATTTAGAATCAAAATATGCTTATAAAAATTTGCGTGTACCTTCAAAAAAATTCCAAAATTTTAATCGCATTTCATTATTTTTTGAAACTTAATATGAAGATCATACCTAAATTTCACTTAGGCAAATACATAATACAAAACTATAAAAAAACTATTTAATACGTTGGTTCAACTTACTTTGCAGTTCATGCGCCATTAGGTAATTTTTTCTAAGATTAAGCCAAGTAGGGCAGCTTTATTAGATTTTTTAACGTGTTATCTGCAATATATTATAACTCCTATTTAACGCAATCATAGAAATATGTAGACAAGGTGAAAATGGTATGGGTCTTCTTGAAAAGAGACAAAATTAACACCAGCTATCCTACTAGATAAAGCCGCGGACACACCAGTGCAGTAAATAACGAAGTTTTTTACTAAAATATAAAATACGTAAACATAAAAGCGGTAGAGATACAGTTATAACCAGCTAAAGTTTTATTACAGAAGATTTCTGAAGATTTAAAATAATTGAAAAAGCATGAGGGTATTTATAGTAATTTAGAGAACTTGCAATACCATCAGACTTGAATGGAGTAATCTTCTAATTTTGAGTTGTTGTTATTTATATCATATTTAAGGGATAAATCATGCAAAGCATCGACCATAAAGGGTTATATGTCAAGTGCGACAATGTGGGCCTTTTGGGAGCTATTGGCCATATCTATTTAGGTAACCTTGATTTTAAGGTGTGAATTCTAATGTGTGCTTGAAATCTTATTCATTGGTAGTGTAACTATGACACAGGGTAATAGTTGACTAAACCTAATACCTTTGTTGTTATTATTTATTGAATTGAGTAAAATACTTCTTGATATATGTGTCATTTGTGTAATCAATTGCACTATGATCAAGAGTGCTATCGTTCACTTGACATGATATGGTTTAAAAGTATTTTGTATTTTTGCATGCGTTTGTTATCGTGTTTACTTTGAGTATCTGTTTATTAATTGCTGAACTTTAGTATTTCAAGAGGCATGAACTCTGTGAGTGATACTTGTAAATTAAATTATTTTATGATTATATCAAGCATCATTAGCATCAAGCTTTTAGTATGTAATTCCACTGCACCACACCGACAAATTATAGTAGTAGTGTATAGGGTATAGCGGAATCTTTGAACATCAAATTTAAGTAAAGTATAAATTAACACTTTTTTTAAAGAAAATTGATGTGCTTGTGGCCACATCAAATTTGGAGCTTCAAAAATTTGAAAACTTTTACTACGTATATCTTTCAAATATTTGACGTGCATACTTAATAAATAATGCTTTACACTAAAAAAGTTTGTAATTAACCAACCAAACGAATTTTAAATTTGAAAGTACTATCTTTAAGGTTTCATTAGTGTTGTATCCACAGATGTTTATGATAAGATAATGACTCCTTTTAGAATGGTAGTTCTTTTATAGTAAGGAACATGCTACAAGATGTATAATAAGGAACCTCAAAGTATATTAAGTGCAACCAAGATGCTGTGCTAGGTAACACTATTTGATTGATATATGAGCTGATTAATAAAGTAGTCTTAATCTACAACTTATAGATTTTGTATATAAAGACATGATTAATAATTAATAAAGAATCTTCAGTTTTTGTGTGTGATTTACTTTCTAAAGTTCTCTTTATTTTAAATTATACATTTTTTCTTGCAACAATATGTATCTTAAATCTTGTGGCAGTTCAATTAGTTGGCTTTTCAGTCAATATCTGAGATGCTCTCATTTGAGCACAGCCAACATGAGCTCTGAGAACACACAGGGAGGTCATTATTATTGCGTATGTTTGAATACTTTTTACATCGTTTCCCTAAAGACTGTACCAAAAAACTTCTTCAACGAGTAAATTTATAACTACATATTGAGCTCGAACTACAGGGCCTAAATTATCAAACTCCGTTTTTGCGGACTGTGTATCATAAAATACCGAAAAAATAACCACAAAATCTACTTTTCAGTTGATAACTCTTGCAATTTTAAAGCAATATCAGAGAGTAATATTTTAAAACAAATATATAAAGAAAAAAAATAAATCTAAAAAAACCCTAATTTAGCTCATACATTATTTATAAAGTTATTTCCATTAAAAGCGTACAAAAATGCAACTTCAATGGTCTGTAACTCGAGACAGCAACCGCTCAAGCATATACTTTATAAGCCAAATATGATTCTTTCATTTAGTTTTATTATATTTTATGATAAAATTTATATCGAAAAAATTATGAATTTTTCCTTGTATACCCTCGTCCAAAATTTGACTTTTTCAAAAATTGCTAATAACTTTATGAAAAATAGAGCTATAGTAACAAATAATAGCTCAAATAATAGGCATTTTTTTTGCTTTATTTGATTGTAACACTAACTTTAAATGTTTGCTATAAATATTTTCTTAGAATCGCTAAAAATTAATTTTTATGTTTTTGCTTTTTTTACAAAATTTTTGGTGATGAATGTTTTCAATAAATACATCATTAGATGTAAAATTAAATTTCATAATGAGGTTTTTTAGTACTGCCAGCCAAGTTACTATACATCTTGGATGTCAATTTTGCACTTTAAAAATTTAAAATTGTTTTTATCGATTTTTTCATCATCTGAAAGTTTTTGTTTTAAATCACCGCCACGCCTGAGATGTATAACACAGTTAGAAAAAAATTCGCCGAAATTGTTATTTTTTGTAATGCAATGATATGTAGGCGATGTTTAAATCAGAAAATATAGTAGTTACGTAGTTACGAATGGAACAACTCATTGTAAGTTGAAACAAGGCAGTAAAATAGTTTTTTAATTCAAATACTTTGAATTTACAAAAGTTTCTTGTACATTGTACATTTATGATGAGTAAGGAATCACATTTATTAAATTCAAGGAGAAGAAACCCTTTAAACATCTCTTTATTTGTATTTTATACCATTTCAATTATGCAATATGTTGCATGATGACGGCAGAGAATTTTATTAAATTCGCACAACAATTTTTTTTTGCCGTGGTGGTGTGGTAGTATAATAATTACAAATCTCCTATGCATTACTTTTTTCTTTCAAATAAAATTTTCTTTTTTATAATAAATAGCAACAGCTAATAATTAAAATTACAATGCTGGTGATATCTTAACGTCTTCTTTGTTGGCTCTTCTTGTCTAGTGAATCCTCACACATTGTAAATTTCAGCTGTATTTAATGTTAAAATTTACTCTACTTATTATTTAAATCTACCAAATTTAATCAAATTTTTGAACACTCTTTTAACATGTCTTTTTACTTTTTTCTTATTTCAACTTGTTAGATATTTATTTGCTGCATTCCTCTTAAAGTTTTATCAGAAAAATATGGACAGATTGAGAAACATTTAACCATAAAGCTCTCATATGAGAGCTTCAATGACATTATAAATTATGAGCCTATTGACAGCCAAGTTTGAGCATATCCATGTGCTCTGGAAGCATCCAGGGGGTCATAATAATGTAAAATTATGCTTACGAGAAAAAGGTTGTTTATAGAAATAATGTTTCAAATTAAAACGTCAAGATAATTTAACCAATTAATAGCCTACTCCTGAAGATCTGTGCTCCAAATGCTTGTAATAAAATGATGGTACCCAAATGTTTTTGGGTAAGAATGCTTTGTAGTATTTTAAAGAAATCAGCCTTCTCAGTATTAGCATGTTTTAAGACAGCTACATTGCACTTAATGGACAATGCTTTTATTGGATAGTATATTTATATTCTACAAATTAAGTACAGTTTATTTATATGTCAAATTTCGTAAATTTAGGCATCTGTGAGTAGTTGAAAAACTTAGATTTTGGGTAATTATAAGCCTTTTTTCATACATTTAAAAGCCCTTTGATTTTCCATGGTAGCTCTGGAAGGTTGCTACAGATACAAGCATGGCACTCACTTTGAGGTGAGCCAAATGAGTCTTTACAACGAGAGCAAAGAGTTTATATTATCACTAGCGTCAAGGTGATTGTATTATTTGTGGTAGCAACTATTGGTTTAGCTGTTGTATAAGATATTTGAGATTGATTAGATAATAAATAGTATGGATTAGCTAATGTTAGTAGCTTTTTATTCTTGGCTGATGAAAACCAAGCTAAATTGAAATATTTATAGAAAATATTTAGTTAACATCTTTGTACTCGTGTAGCTAAACTTATTCTAGTACCTGTAAATGTCTATTTGTTTTGGTTTTATATCCATTTTGCTATTCTTAAATTCTCGGGACCTGGGGGCCCTTATATGAGTACTAGATTCCAAGATACATTAACAATTATTCCTCTTCGTATTGATTTCCTTGGTAAAAAGTAGCATATGGATCAGCAGATACACGGATTTTAACAAGATTTTATAAACTAGATACCATGTATAACCAATCTATTAAGTTACAGCATAAAAAACAAAGACTTTTCATCATTCACATGCGTTAACTTATCCAGCAAAATATGACGATGGAAGATATAGCTCTCGAAGGAATCAAGTTATAGGAAACACAAAACCAGATATCAATAGTTATTGACGCATTAAACCTAGTGAATAATTTGACGAAGTCTTGACATCACAAAAGCATGTTAGACATAACGATTTTATTCAATTAGAACACATTAGCACAGGACTCAATTTACTAACATATGATGTAGCCTCTCCTTGGATGCCAACAAATCAAGAATTTACATCAACAAATTTAGAAGCAAGATACAACGAGATGTTATTTAGAGTGAAACTAGATGACCATAAAATCAATGCTATATGGTCAATTCTTACGAAATTAGCCAAACTTATTCATGTTCAATCAGGTGTAGCATTATGGTGAAACAATAAAAATTTACCAGATTGGGGATTAAATCACAAGGAAATTAACAGTGATAAAAAGGGTACAGGAGAAAAGAACTTATGGAAAGCTACAAATATTTCAGGCTTCAATGATATGTATCTTTTTTTATTTACATTACAAAGCAATGAACTTGTATGTTTTTATTTTATTTATTCACAAATGTAGCCACTGATATTAATCTTAAAAATCAAGAGGAAAAGGCTCTCCGAAGTATGAGTTTTCTATCAAAATTTTTGAATTATAGATCAAGATGATCAGGCATAATGATAAGCTAACTGGATCACACCCATATCAATCAAGCCCTTCAATTTGACCCTTAATATTACATGGTATATCCTATTGGTCAAAATATGACACAAAAAGTCAAATATATTTGACAGGCAATGTGGCAGGCTGGTGGTCTGCTATATTGTGTGTATATCTGTTTTCATTTTTATGTGATCATTGATATGGAATTACCGAAACGTCAAGTATTTTGATAAGCTAAAGTGTGTGTATATTCAAGTTGTACAGATAGTAATTGTTTACTAAAAAAAAAAAAAAAAAAAAAAAAAACTAGCTTAATTGCAACTGCCCGAATTAGATTAAATAGATCGGGTGGTTTCTTTTACCATTATGGGCTACTCATTACTTTCCATTCTATCTAATGAGAAGAACATTATATTTACATCATTATTTACCTGCCATGGCATGTATTTACCTTTTGCTCGGTGTATTATTTGAATACTTGCTTCTTGATGGAATTAATTCACCCGTTTTCCATCAACCTATTGATAAAAAAAAAAGCACCATAAATGAAGCACGTAATGCCATTAAATTAACATTGCAGCGCTTATTCTGATTAGTACTCAATTTATGGTTTATTTATTTAATCTCTAATGATTTATGGTACGCCCGGCATGTTGGCCGAAGAAACCACAAGACATAACATGTTCAAATCGTGGGATATACAATAAGGTAAAGTGCTTAATAAAGGATAAACTAACAAAGCTTTAAATTGTATATACAGCTAAACAGGTCAATTAAATGTCATTCATATCATTCATAAAATAAAAAATATACATGACCTATGCATGAAACTATTTACGTATAGAGAGACAACAACGACACAATTTGATATCACTTGAGTCAATTCTAGTGTTTTGATTTGTTCTTCTCTCAAGATAGACAACTTGATTGGATACATCTTTGCATAATCTTCTTTTATTCCTTAACTATTTCACATGTTTTTGATGTTGTACAGAAGATAAGGAGTTTCAATACACAAAAAAAAAAAAAAAAAAAATAGGTACATGACGATGATGGTATTATAAAAAGATGTTGCCCCAAAATTATTTTACATCTTTTTCTCTTTCTTCTTACTTCTTTTTTCTAAAAATGTCTACTGTTAAAACTGATTTATCCGCTTCCACTAATGCTTCATCAAGACTTGGTTTCTCCAATTTAATAAAACATAAAATTGGTAAATTACATAATGCTCGCAAGAGATTATCCTCACGTAGTAAAAGTAGCCCTGCGTTGATGGCCATAAATTCAAATATTCAATCACCTTTAAATACAACAACTCCAAAAAGACAAAAATCTATAGTAGATGAAATTCCAACCTGTCAAACAATTATTGACTTATCGTAAGTTTTGTCTTTTTTTTTTTTTTTTTTTTTTTTTTTTTTTTTGGTTTTGTTATTGTGCGTTTGAAACATGTAGGGTTATTGACACATTTTTTTCTATTAGTATTTTGAAGGGTGATGACTTGATTTATGCTACAAGATCACTCATTTCTTCTCTCTTTTCTCCAATCAAAGACAACGAAGATTTAAAAATAGACCGTGTTAGCGGTGCCATGACAAATGCTGTGTTTTTTGTCACTATTGGCTCTAACAAGCGTATGTTGTTGCGTGTTTACGGAGTAGGATGTGATCAAATATTGGATAGAAATAAGGAACTCGACTGGTTGAGTCGTCTATCTCAGTTAAGCATTGGTCCAAAATTACTTGGCATCTTTGGTAACGGTAGATTTGAAGAATATTTGCCTTCAACTACATTATCTCGACAAGATATTCGCGAACCCGAGATTTCTATTCAAATCGCTTCTAGATTAAACCAACTTCATACCATTGTTGATACTTTTCCACCTGCTAATAATGAATTATTAGAAGTTTGGGCAAATATCGATAAATGGTATACAGCAGTAACTACAGAATTGGTACCTATTCTAATGAGTAAAAATCTAAAATGGAAAACACAACTAGAAGCACTTGATCTTGTTCAATTAGGTCATGATATTAAACAATGCAAACTTGTATGTAACAATAGTCCAATTGTCTTTGCTCATAATGATGTAAGTTTATAGAAAATGCGGTTAACCAATCATACAGCTTACCCCTTCTTATTGCTTAGTTACAATATGGCAATATTTTGAAAATTAATGACACAAATGAACTAGTCGTCATTGATTTCGAATATGCTGGGTATAATCCTAGAGCTGTAGATATAGCCAATCATTTTTGTGAATGGATGTACGATTATCATTCAAATGATAGTGCTACAATGCATTTGGATCAATATCCTTCACTTGAAGAACAAACCATGTTCTTGGCTTCTTATCTTCATACTAAAGATCAATCTCTAGTGATAGAATTACAAAAAGAAGTTGATCAATGGAAAATGGCTTGTCATCTGTTTTGGGGTTTATGGGGTTTGGTTCAGGCAAGTCAAAGTGAAATTGATTTTGATTATTTCTATTATTCCATGCAAAGAATCAATGAATTTAGAACTAATCTTGTAAACTATAAATAAATAAGTAATTCTCATAATAAAATTAATAAATTTTTGGTGTATTCAAATACTAAGTATTCCTTGCTTTCTTTTCGTTTCATGAGTAAATTTAAACTAATTATGAGCTGGAAAACCGCTCAGTTCAATATTTCATATGCAAGTGCACATGTTACTTGTACAGAACTTCTTGTAAAGTCGATTGATCTAGAACAAGCATACCATAACAATCCCCTTGGCATTTTGATTAAATCAAAGGTGTCGCTCAGAAGCTAAAAATAGGCTCAAACTCTAATAGATAAAGAAAAACAGACATGATTAACTGAAAGTTTTGTAAGGAACAACTGAGTGATATTATACTATAAACTATTCGTCTTAATCATTGATTCCAAATATGTTTTGCTTATCTGTCTGATAGTGAGCCAGCTGGCAAGACGAAGATGGCCAATTCGATATCAATAGTAATTTTCTATTAATAATATTGTGGAACTTTTATCAACAATATTCATAATAGTAGAAATAATTTAACCCTTAAATCTATGTCTTTTGTATGAATTCGTTTTTAAACAACTTTTTTCGCACGATGCAGGATAAATATTCGTTAATTTTAAAACTAAATATCCCTAAATGACTAGCACCAATTTTCAAAGATTTGTTTTGAGAGATAAAAGCAAAGTTATCTATATAAATTAGCTTTGAAATGTTTCCAAAAATACTTATTATATTTGTATTTTTTTTTATTTGAATAAATCTGGCTTATTAGACCAGATCTTCAAAATGTTTCCAATGCAACTTTTTGCGTACTTTTTTGAGGAGAATCTGAAATATACCCCCCATAATTCAATAAATTTGTACTAAACTACACTGGGCTTAAATACCCAACATTAAAACAAATACAAATAACTTTCTCTTGTTTCTCTCTCTTTCTCTTCTTTTTTTTTTATTTTTATTTTTATTTATATACAAAACTTAATCTATCATTCATACTAAAAAAAATAAAAAATAAATAATAATAATCATGTCAAGCAAAAAACAAATCCAATTTGCTGTTAATAGTAACAAGTAAATTAATAACCATGTAAAATAACTTGCTATTGAGCGCTTTAATTTATGCATTGTGTAAAATATTAGAATACCTGAATTTGCTAGAAAGCCTATACTTGGTTTCTCTACTTGGTCATCTCAATTACTAGATGATGTACCAGGCTATGGCGGAAAGCATGTAAAGCCATGGTAACTATAAAGTGTTTATGTATATACATCTAGTTGTAATAAACAAATGCGATTTAGGTTTGACGAACAACAAATCAAAGATATTTCAGACACAATGAAGGAAAAAATGCCATCTTATGAATACATTAATCTTGATTCTGGCTGGTGTAATGAATGTGATGAATACGGTCGTTGGGATGTACGAAAAGATGTATTTCCTAATGGTCTAAGACCCATTGCTGATCATTTAAAGAAAAATGGTCATAAATTAGGTTTGTATATTTTACCAGGTATTCGTCAAGATGGTGCAGACAAGAAGAAGACTATAAAAGGAACAAATCATACATTGGATGAACTTGTACCTTCAAGAAAAGAAGGATGCGGTTTTAAAGGAACTACTTTTATGCCTGATGAACACAATGAATTAGTTCAAAAATATTATGATTCTATTGCGGATGTCTTTCACGAATGGGGTATCTCTTTTATTAAACTAGATGCTGTTGGTCCAGGTGGCGGAAGTGAATACTACCCTTTTACAGCACCCGATAATCGAGCCTGTACTCAAATGATGTTTAATGCATTTAAACGTTATGATATGTGGTTAGAAATTTCATGGCAAATTGATGCTTCTTATGCAGACGAATGGGCTCAAATTTCAAATGGTGCTCGTATCTATGTTGATATTGAATCCTATTCAACAAAGAGCATGACCTCGTCACATCGTATCATGCAACGAATCACACCTTGCGAAAAGTGGGCGGATACTTGCGTGGTTGGTAGTGATTATGGCTTTTATATTGATTTGGATGCTGTCTTAGTGGGTATGACAGTAAATGGTAGATGTGTTGATGGTTTAGATAATGATGATGTACGTCAAACTTGTATAAGTTTTTGGGCAATTGTGTCATCCGTTTTCTGTACTGGTTCCGATCCCAGAGCTATTCCCGAAAAATACTTGGAGTGGTACAATCATAAAGAAATACTGGAAATTCATCAAAGTGGTGTCATGGCTAGGCCTATTGGATCTGGTAATGTCTGGCAAAATCGAAAGCAAGTTTGGTGGAAAAAGTTGAAAGATGGACGTATTTATGTTTGTCTTGTTAATGCTCATACATATATATTTATGCTGGGTTTAAGTCATGAAATTACAGTTAATTTTCAAGATATTGGTGATTTTAAAAAGGCTCAATTGAAAGATGTTTGGACAGGAGAACATTTAGGTTTATATGATGACAAATATAGCATTGTATTGAGAGCAGGTCAAAGTCAAACATTACTATTAACTCCTGCTGCTTAAAGGAAGGAAGAAGCAAAGTTGTATATATTATAAAGTATATTTTTAAATAATAAATAAATAAAGCTAGTAGTTCTACTTGTATATTTGTTTAATTAAAAATGCTGCTACATCAAGATCCTAAAATAGATACATCAGTTTCAATTTAAATAATACATGTAAATTTTCTTACCTGCCAGTATTGCATATGAGCACTAAATGCACTCAAATAAGGATTTTCCAATAAACCTTCTTGAATACAATAATCAACTCTACCAGTTGTATTCAACATCTTTAGTTTTTGTGCACCTTGTGAATATGGTGTTGCATTTGAAGTTGGTAATGGGATGGGTGGTGATTTACGTATAGATGATTTTCCTTTGATACTACTACTGCTACTACTACTATTATTATTTTTGTATCTAAAATCAGTTTTTGAAAATGCATGTGCTGGATCACTATTAGATCTAATACGAGTTAATCTATTAATTGCAATATCTTCTTGCTCTTCTTTAACTGTAGAACCACCATCATCACTATCATGTTGATATACTAAATCATCTTCTACAGGATGTGTATCTTCATATATTTGTTGTCTTGATAATCCCAAACCACGCATAAATAAGTTTGTTGTCAATCCCATTTTAAATGATTCATACATGGCACCTGCTCGATTTGCTATACCAGATCCTACATTAAAACTTGCATCAATTACTCCTTTTAAACCACCTTTCATGTATGGAATAGGTTCTGGCTTCATTTTAGCTGTATAATGTCGAGCAATAAGAGGTTCAAGTCTATAAGCAACAGGATCTGCCTTATGAAAAATATTGTATAGATTTTCAACTGCTGGATAACAGAAATTTATTGATGTTGGTGAAGGTGATTTGACATCTGAAAGTGCTGCATGTGCATCAGTTAATGATTTACGTGATGCAATTTTGAATCCTCTTAATAATAATATAACACCTAATGGTGAACCAGCTGCAAAGAAGTTTTGCACTGGAAATACTAATGGTGGTAATTTTCTATCTTTGTCTTTTGTGTTTGGTATAGGGTGTTCTTCTAATGGTTGTTTTAGCTGCTCTGGTGGTGTTGTTGGTTGCAAAGTGAGCATATCAAAAGCCAATAAAGACTAATTTACCATTAGTATTATATAGTCTACAATCAAATTACTAATACTCACTCCAAGTGAATGGCCAAATATCGATACTTTTCCCTTTTCAAAGAATTCAGGGTTTCTATTTCCAAATAAACGATATACTCTATTGATTTCTTTTGCAATAATTTTTGTCATTAATTCACGATATCTAGGGGTCATATATAACGGAACTAGATGGATATGTAAATATATATATTTTAGTTATTTTGATATCATGTCATATTTTGTATATATATATATTTATACAATACCATCCATTAATACATCCGAAACAACTGTTCTAATGTTGGGTACACCATCTAATGTCAGCTCATCTAATGTTGGACACCCATCTTCTACGCCCAAAGTGCCAAGATCTGCTTCAAATCCTTCCTCATCATCTGCAGCCATACCAAATTTGATCTCTTGTCTCCACATAATAGGTAAAACTTGAATACCATTTGTTCTATTAGGTGTATTTGTAGTTGACATTGCTGCAGGATAAGTCAATTTTAAAGTTTTTCTCATAACATTAACATCTATAGTGTAGGGTTAATATCCTACTTTTTAATATACATTTTTATTTTACTAACCATGCACAAATGTTTGCCCTGTTCTTTCAGACATCTTTTGTCCAACACCATGAATGACAAACATTAAATGATCAATTTTTCGTACTTCTTCCTCACTATTTTCATTATCATAATCCTCAGCCTCGTTTGCTTCCATTTGTTGTTTATCGTCTTCTTTTATATTCATTTCTTCATCAGATGATGAATCTATTTTATCCTCATCAACTGCTGTAGGTGCTGCTGATTTAGATGATGTGGATGAAGTTTTGGATTTCTTGGTTAATTCTTCAACTGCTGGGTATCCTCGAATTAGTCTAGTTCCGCCTAAATTTTGCTTGTTTGTAAGTCGAGTAATGATACTCTTGGCAAATTTACTACTTGTACTATTTCTAAATTTATATCACATTTGGTTAGCATTGTCAATATGAAATGGCATGAAAGACAGGTGTTACTTACGATAGTAACCAAGCATGGTTTTCTCCTGTATAAATTATATATTGCCCTAAATATGGACCTAATAAATTCCACTGTTTATCTACTGATTTTTGCGATAATGAGATTTCTAATTTTTTTTCTTCTACAGCTGATTCTGATGCTGATGCTGGTGCTGTTGTTGCAGTTGTAGTAGTTGGAGATATTGTGTCCTTAGCAGTGGGAACGGACTGCGCTGCTTCATCTTCATTTGTAGTAATAGATGTTGTTGCAGTAGTATTGGTTGATAAATATGGCTTGTGTTTACTATGAAAATTTCGTAAAGTTTAAATCATAATTTTCTAATACTAAATCCAATATACTCAAACTTACTAGTAACCAAGTTCAATTTGTTCTGCAATGTTTTCTTCACAAGGTACCCAACCATCGCTTTGCATGAACCAAGTAGCTCTACGTACCTCATAACTGGGACCTTCCCAATAAACCGGTGTGATTGTACGCTGAGTTACATCTACTTCGAATAAGTGATCTTCATTTACAGGCACTTTTGCTCTAACATCATGATCCTATATAACCTAAAATCAACATTTTTGTTTGTTTTGCAATATTCTATAGCAAAATGCTTACCTTGTATGCCTTTTCAAGCGCAGCAGAGTCACGTTGAGAAAAAGGAACCCATTTGGATGAAAGTTTAAGTTTAGGTGTTGATGGACTCTTTGGTATAGGTGTTTTATTCAAAGTGGATGAGCTTTTGGCTCTTCTAATTGATATAGGGTCTATAACTGGATTATCAATAGCATGAAACCTAAGAAAAAATACTTAAATACCAAGAAAATAATTGTGTAATTTCTTTTTTTTTTTTATTTTATTTTACCATCGAGGTATTAATGGTGGGACATCAAGGTCGGGTATCAAGCTCAATGGCCGAGGATTTCTTCTTTGAGAAGTCATATCCTTTTGTTTAGAATCTGGTTCCAACATTTATTATATATAAAGTAAAAGAGAGAGAGAAAGAAGGGAAGAGAAGAGAGTAGAATAAGAACGCAAAAAAGTCAAGAAATTTTCGACGTTTTACGTTTAAATTCGTTATGGTTGCCAGTCAATTAAAGCTCAGTTTATCTTTCATCATAAAGTTATCTTTACAGTATTACTTTGTTACAACAAAAGTTTTTTATTGCAATTTAAAGTTTATGTTTGTCGCTCAAGTGTAAATGTTTATAGCTAATTATCATTCCACAAGAACAACAAATGTCGTTGATGCTGTCGTTTGTGATGATAGTATTCTGCCGCTGAGACTTTAATTCACCGAAAAATATCAACATGTATTAGGATTGTAATGCATTATATCTTTTTATCATTTGGTTATACAGATTGTCCATTGTACCAAGATTTAGCTCATTTTTGAAATATTAGACATCAAAATAACTTATATCGCTCAAAAGGGCCGCTCATCTATGAGATAAAAGTATAATTGCATTGGTTGTTTGAGACAGAGAGTTTCAATAGGACCAATTACTGTGAATTAGCAACATAATCGATTAAAACAGTTAGAAACAAAAGAGAAAACTTCAGATTAGTGCTGGATTTTGATAAAAGATATCATAAGAAATACAAAATGTATACTTAATAATATTAAGAAACTACAACATTTTGATTGAAAAGTTCATAGTTCGCAGTTTATAACCATATTTTTTGTAAGCAAAATAGAGTACATCGAGAAATCCAAGTCTTCAAGGACTTAAAAAAAAATGTACACATATAAATTAAGTAATATTGAGCTAATCTAAATGTATATACACTCAATTGAGTCAATATAATAACCTTTTTGTGGTTGTTACAGTGCACTCAAACATGATGGCAAAGCATGAAATCCGGTCACGAAAAAACGTAAATTTGATGGACATTACAAGTTGCAAAGCACCACTCTTTGTTTTCTAATACAAAATCATAGAAAATGGGTAAATGGACAGATAAACTATATATTACACATTCTGAATGGAGCGGTGAAGTTGGTCAACACTCTGCATCAGCTGGTATTTCTGGAAAAACAGCATCTTCCGGTTTTAAACGACTTCCATTTTATTGCTGTTCTCTTTCATTGCAACCTTTCGAACACCCAGTTTGCACTTCTGATGGAATTATCTTTGACTTAGTTCATATTATTCCTTATATCAAGAAATACGGTACCAATCCTGTTACCGGTGAAAAACTTCAAACTAAAGATTTGATCAAATTGAATTTTTACAAGAATGAAAAGGATGAGTTTTACTGTCCTGTTACATTTAAAGTATTTACAGATCATACTGCTATTGCAGCTATCAAGACTACGGGCAATGTGTTTGCGTACGATACCATTGAAAAGTTGAATATAAAGGCCAAGCATTGGAGAGATTTGATCAATGATGAGCCATTTACTAGAAAAGACATTATTATGATTCAAGTAAATATACATGGATTTTATTTAAAACAAAACAAATATTAACATTATATCAATTATAGGATCCTCATAATTTAGAAAAGCGTGATATGTCCAAGTTTGATTATGTCAAAACTAATAAAAAAGTTGTAAATGTGGCAGAAGAACTAGAGAAAAGAAAGCCGACACATAATATCAATGTTGCTGGACTGGGAAATACCAAGAAAGTATTTGATGCATTGGCTACTAAAAATAAGAAAGAGGAAGAAGGCGAAGGAGACAACAAGAAAATACCTACAGCTTTTCATCAAACAAAAGCTAAGCTTCCATATAATGCTGCTCATTATACAACTGGTGAAGCAGCTGAATCATTTACTTCAACTGCTATGAGCACCTACACACAATCAACAAGAGCTTTGATCGATGAGGACGACTTTATGTATAAAAAAATTAAATCTAAATCATACGCTCGTATTATTACAAATTATGGCAACATCAATGTCGAATTATTCAGTGATAGAGTGCAACGTACTTGTCATAACTTTGTGCAGCTCGCTAAAACTGGTTATTATAATGGTGTTTTGTTTCACAGAAATATCAAAAAGTTTATGATTCAAGGTGGTGATCCAACTGGAACAGGTAGAGGCGGACAATCCATTTGGAAGCATGATTTTCCTGATGAGATCAAGACTACTTTAACACATAATGCTCGTGGTATTCTTAGTATGGCTAATAAAGGAAAGGATACCAACAGTTCTCAATTGTAAGTTTTAGCCTTTTTTTTTTTTTTTTTTTTTTTTTTTTTTTTTTTGCAAACAAACTATGTCCTAACAAACTATTAACTCTAGTTTTATCACTTATGCACCAGCGCCCCAATTAGATGGAAAACATACAGTATTTGGAAAAGTGGTCGGAGGGTTAGATGTCCTGAAAAAGTTGGAAGCAATTCCTGTAGACGAAAAAGATAGACCAGAAAGAGATATCAAAATTAAGCAAATTCAAGTATTTGTTGATCCATTCGAGGAATATCAAACTCGATTGAAAAATAAGCTTTCGCATGAAGCTAACAGAGATGCAGAGGACGAAGAAGCACGAAGAAAAAGAGAAAAAGAGGATAAAATGGGTTGGTTTGGACCAAGTATTTCTAAACAAAATAGTGCAGATACCAATGCTGGTGTCGGCAAGTATTTACAATCTGCTGCTTCTACTGCTGCCTCGGATGTCTCTGCAAAGAAAAATAAAAGGAATGCTGACGATGTGGAACAAGATCTAAATGCTGAGGAAGAAATTGGTGTATCTCAAAAGAAATTTAAAGCACTGCAACAGCAGCAATCTCAACAAAATAAATCCTCTTATGGAAACTTTGATAATTTCTAGCTAATAAACGTCTACATTTTACAATAATAATGGATGTTTCTTTAGATATATGCATATTAGGATTAAACATTACTGTAAAGCATTGTTGCTCAAAAACTGCCCTCGTCACACTAACAATGCAAAAAAAAAAAAAAAAAAAAAAAAAAATTGCAAAAAATTATCTTTTTAATCATTAAAATTTCTATCAATCTCGAGAATTTTATAGATTGTAATACATTAAATTAAAGCCAAATTTTATGCCATAAATTTTGGATCATTTAAAAGCGTTTAAAGTTTCTGGGATTTTTAGGACCTAAAAATGTGGAAGTTGTTAAGTGACAACAAATAGTGTAGAAAAATCAATGTTTTACTTTTAACGTCTTCATACTAATTGAAAAGTTAAAATAAATAGAGATGAGCCTTTTTAAAATACTCTGTAGCATCTCAAGTATAGCCTTGTATTTTTATTTTCTAATTATCTACTAAAATAAAGGCACGCACCAATTTTGAATTTAACCATGTACAATTATATAATAAGCAAATATTCACACTCAGTTGAGCTTGAACTCAAAAGTCTTCAAATGAAGAAATGGAGAAAAAAATCTGAAAGAAACCTTGAGTGTTTAATAACTTAAGAAAATGTATAGCAAGTTGATCTTGTGCATCAAATGTTATAGATTCAGCTTTAAACTATAAATCATCAATAAGTGTAAATTTTGAAAGTCTTTTCTTTACAAAATTTATAATGAAATTTAATACCATATTTTATCGTTTTTGGATCAAAAAGTACCCTTATTTTAAATATAACTTGCAACTTTTTATTTCTATATTTTGCGCAACAAAATTATCTAAATACTAATTACTTTTTTTATAGCTGTAGCATTGATATTGTAATTAACTGTTGCTATCTATTATAAGAAAAAATAATACATAGGAACTTTGTAATTATTATACTACTACTGTAGTGAAATACTACTAGTATTATCAATACATCAAATTTATTAAGTAAATCTTGGATTGAGAATCAAAGATTGAATCATATCAAATTGTGTAATTAATACCACACAAAGCATTTAAGAGTCATCAATTATTCGCACACGCTCAATAATAATTTAAGCATGCACAAATTACCCTATTAGTAATTTGCCATTAACATCTAATAATTGCTATTTAAATACCAAATAGATTCCCTGAATCTATTTGAGCCTTGCTTTACTTTTTATATATCTTTAATAAACTTAGAAGAGTTATAATTGTATTTACCATATTGCTTTTTTAATATGTTTTTTGTCCCAACTACCACACTTCCACGGCAAAAAAAAATTATTGTGCGAATTTAATAAATTTAATTCCTTATTCCTTATTCCTCATAAAATGTACAAGAAACTTTTGTAAATTCAAAATATTTGAATTGGAAAACAACTTTATTACCTTGTTTCAACTTACAATGAGCTGTTCCATTCGAAACTACTATATTTTCTGATTTAAACATCCTCTAAATATCATTGCATTACAAAAAATAACAATTTCAGCCAATTTTTTTCCTAAATTTCATACATCTCAGGCGTGGCGGTAATTTAAAACAAAAACTTTCTGATGATGAAAAAATCGATAAAAACAATTTTAAATTTTTAAAGTGCAAAATTGACATCCAAGATGTATAGTAACTTGGCTGGCAGTACTAAAAAACCTCAACATGAAATTTAATTTTACATCTAATGATGTATTTGTTGAAAACATTTATCACCAAAAATTCTGTAAAAAAAGCAAAAACATAAAAATCAATTTTTAGCTATTCTAAGAAAATATTTATGGCAAACATTTAAAGTTAGTGTTACAATCAAATAAAGCAGAAAAATGCCTATTATTTGAGCTATTATTTGTTACTATAGCTCTATTTTTCATAAAGTTATTAGCAATTTTTGAAAAAGTCAAATTTTGGACGAGGGTATACAAGGAAAAATTCATAATTTTTTCGATATAAATTTTATCATAAAATATAATAAAACTAAATGAAAGAATCATATTTGGCTTATAAAGTATATGCTTGAGCGGTTGCTATCTCGAGTTACAGACCATTGAAGTTGCATTTTTGTACGCTTTTAATGGAAATAACTTTATAAATAATGTATGAGCTAAATTAGGGTTTTTTTTAGATTTATTTTTTTTCTTTATATATTTGTTTTAAAATATTACTCTCTGATATTGCTTTAAAATTGCAAGAGTTATCAACTGAAAAGTAGATTTTGTGGTTATTTTTTCGGTATTTTATGATACACAGTCCGCAAAAACGGAGTTTGATAATTTAGGCCCTGTAGTTCGAGCTCAATATGTAGTTATAAATCTACTCGTTGAAGAAGTTTTTTGGTACAGTCTTTAGGGAAACGATGTAAAAAGTATTCAAACATACGCAATAATAATGACCTCCCTGTGTGTTCTCAGAGCTCATGTTGGCTGTGCTCAAATGAGAGCATCTCAGATATTGACTGAGAAGTCAATTAATGAAAAGTTAAAAACATTACACTATGGGAAAAGACACGAAAATGGCAATTTTAAAATTTGCAGCTATTTGTTTTTTTACGTAAGATTATTATAAAGTTACATCTTTCCAATAAAATCTTCATATAAAACAGTATTTGCAGCGAATATCATAGTAGTTTTTTTCAGAAAAGTTGTAATTTATAACTCATTTTACACATTTTTTTCCCGTAATAATGTTATTTTCAAATTTAAAATCCGTTTGCTTGGTTAATTACAAGCTTTTTTTAGTGTAAAGCATTATTTATTATGCACGTCAAATATTTGAAAGATATGCGTATTCAAAGTTTTCAAATGTTTGAAGCTTCAAATTTGATGTGGCCACAAGCACATATCGATGTTTTTTTAAAAAGAGCATTTATTTGTACTTTACTTAAATTTGATGTTTAAAGATTCCGCTATACACTACTATAATTTGTTGGTGAATATACCTGCAAACCGAACTAAAAACTGAATACAAAAAAGTAGCTCATATCATCATGTACAGTATACGTTACTTGGTGTGCACGCAATTCTCTGTAGGCATTAATTTTAGCCTACATGAGCTGTTTTATCCTTGAATAGGAGAAAAACCTTCACTTTTTCAGCCTGCTGGAAAGGTGTGTGTCTTACTTGGGAGCAATGGAAGATAAAATGAAAGATACTAAAATTGATCATGTAAATAAAGAATCTCAGAACGATTAAAATAATTACTGGAAGGAACCAAGTTATCAGTGGTCATCGTTTTATACCCCCTACCTATCTCAGTAGGGATGCTATTTCGTCTTGCCTAATTCAAAGTTTTCCAAAATATTCAATATAATGTCTGTTTACTCCATCGACAATACAACTGAAATTGAATGAGTTAATAAAATGAAAGCTAGAAATTTGACGCAAATTTAAGCAAAAAAAAAAAAAGAAAAAAGAAAAAAAAAATGGCATGGAAAGACTAAATGCGGTTTGTTTGATTGATTTAAAAGGACTTGTAACTACGATTTTTATAATTCAAGATACAAAGATTACCAAAAGCTTTGGGGGTACTTCCAATATTTATGGAAATCTTATCATGTAAATTGTATCTTTAGTTTAGTGTACTATTGCCTCAAAAGTTTTTCTGAAACTTGTAGAAATACCAATGATTTCAAAGCAGAGGGAATTTTTGTAATGCGATATAATAATACATCCTAAAACTATGTACTAATAGCTTCTAATTATAACTTTAATGTTGGAGTGTATATATAACCTTTTGTGCAATTTATTCTATTTTTTTCACAGAATGGCTACGATATAACGAATTTTAACCATGTTTTGACATAATTTGATATTGGAGGTGTCGTTATATGCTCACTATCTACCCAATTATTTAGTAATTTGATGTAATATATAGTTTATTTTTGACGCAACAAATATATTATACATATCATACTTGTTCAAATTCGATTTGCCGAGCACATTTCTTTGCATAATATCCAAACCATACATATATTTTTGTGTGATTAGTATGTGTATTTTACTGATTACGATATATTAATCTTAAATAACATTTGATAAGAACTTCGATCTATTAAGACCATCAGTTCGTGTTAAATATGTAAATACAGTTTTTCCTTTAAGCCCAATTTCATTACTCTAAAATCATGTGGTAATTCAATTTTTGGGTACACCATATTGATGAGGGGTGATTTGTTTTACAGTCCGCGTATATTCAGGTAAATTTGGGCAGAAGCCAAATATTTCAGTATATTTTACCCTTCTTCTTTTTTTTTTCATATCTTTTCTTTTCTATTTGATATGAATTCTTTATATAATAATGCTTTAAAGCAAAGCCATACCCTTCAGAAAGATTTAGACAGTAAGCACTAAAACAAGTATTTAGATGATAAAGAATATACCAACTCATATTCTTTATAGAATTTCAGTCAGGTCAAGATGCTTCAGCAGGTTTGCAAGGTGAAATTCAAACAATATCATACACAACTGTTGCTAAATATTAAATAATAGGCCAAATATCAGCTTCATTTAACACTTTACAAAGATCTATTGATGACTATGACAACTTGGCTAAAAGAGAATTAATACCTGTAAAGAAGGAAACTGCTTTAACGTAAGTATATCCTGTGGATTTGATTGTTAGATTTACTTAGGTTTATGAAATTAAATAATAGACGAGTTGCCAAGTTTAGACAAGATTTACAAGAGATGAAAGTACGATTTGAAGCTACCAAAAAGCAACAAGAATCACAAAAACTTGAGCAAAGCAGAGATAGTTTATTGAGAAGACCAAATAGAGGCGCTAATATCGTAAGTTCCTTAGTAAATTAATGCTAGTATTTAAAACTAATACTTTCTATGAAGCCTGAACATCCATATCAACCATTATCTCGAGACGAATTTGCATTACGTGAGCAATCATTTGCTCACAATACAGATTCACAGTTAGATGATTTTATTGGCCAAGCGCAAAACTTATTAGAGAATTTAACAGATCAGCATAGTATTTTAAAGGTAAAAAAAAAAAAAAGAAAAAAGAAAAAAAGAAAGGAAACAATGGTTATAAAGCATACATCCAAGCATTTGGTAAATTAATGCAATTCTTTTTTTACAGAAAACACAGAAGAAAATTTTGGATACAGCAAATCATTTAGGATTATCTCAAAACGTTATTCGTTACATTGAAAGAAGATCAGCACAAGATAAATGGATATTTTATGGCGGTATGATCATTACTGTATTATGCTTATGGGCTATTGTACATTTTATTGCGTAAAAACATAATTATATGTCAGGTAATAAAACTTTACTGATCTTGTATCGAATACCTAAATAACTAAGGTAATCCAATTCGAGGAATACACGTACTTTACGAACTTGAGGGAAATGACTATCATGAATGTCTACAAATGTGCCTTTGGAAAGAATTGTATCTTCCAATTTTTGATGGTTGATTATATCCAAAGGAATCCACATCTTGTCTTTAAAGAACAACCATTGAGCATTTTGAATTCGAGATTTTCTTTTCATTTGACGACAAATGGAGTCAAAATAATCGCTTTTGGATGGTGGCATTGTAATATCTTGATCTAAAAGTTTCATTGGAGGTAAAACAATAGTATTGCTCATTTGTGTATATGTATGAATGTAATGTTATAAATTAAGTAATTGAAAATGGGGGAAAAGAAAAATGAAAGAAATTACAGCATGGTCATTCATTTACTTTGTCAATAATTTTTAAATACCACCCACACAGCTACAAGTTGTAGAAATGTATCATTTGATATCCATTTTATTCGTGTGAGATGTCATGCTTATTATTTTTTTTCTTACTTATATAGAGTTAATTGACAATATTTCTCAAGAAAAATATTATCAAACGTTGAATTTATTTGCAATATTTCTGAAAAAACGATCAATTCGCTCACGAATGATTTATTTTACTTTTCAAACTCGATATCTGATAAGTTTTAATTGAAAATTAGGCATTGTCAATTGGAAAATAATTCTTTTTTACTGGATATATTGTGCCCGGGGATGTTAGTAAATGTATGAATTTCGCAACGATATGCTCTTAAACTCATGACGTTCAGCATTGCAATGAATTAATCTATCGCTAAATGAGAATTTTCAGCAGATATCTCATTCGAGTAAATTTCCTAATTTGAACAATATTTCCATGGCAGCATCTTTATGAATCATTTAAATTACAATTGACACAGTTAAATGTTGGATATATACCCAATTTTCAAGGTATAATCACCCCCTTAGGCTTTGAAATTGATATTAATTGATCCAAAGATCAATTTACCCCTTTTCCAACGACGCTCATCTTTGAATCGCTCCTTGAAAGAGAACATTTTGTTTTAAGATAATACATTTTATGTTGGTGGCTTATCGATTTGCAACAAATTTTTTTTTAATAGTACATTCAACAGGCAAATATGATAAAGCCTCCTCTTTTTCGCTTTAGTCGATTTTAAAAATGTAATTTTACAATTACGAATTGGAGAATTATATACAAATACTGACAACATCTTTATAAATCAATAGGGTTAGTTTGCTTGTCCAAAAGCGTCTCGCTGCCTCCGTCCTCAAGTGTGGTCAAAGAAAGATCTGGCTCGACCCCAATGAGGTCAATGAGATCTCCAACGCCAACTCTCGTAAGTTTTATATTACATAATTGCATGCAAAAGATAAATAACAATTTTGTTAATAGGTGCTAACATCCGTAAGCTCGTCAAGGACGGTCTTATCATCCGTAAGCCCGAGATCTCTCAATCTCGTTTCCGTGTTCTCGAACGTGCTGCTGCCAAGCGTAACGGTCGCCACATGGGTCACGGTAAGAGAAAGGGTACTGCTGATGCTCGTATGCGTAGCCAAGTTATCTGGATGCGTCGTATGCGTGTCCTCCGTCGTCTTCTTGCCAAGTACAGAGAAGCTGGTAAGATCGATAAGCACTTGTATCATCATCTTTACCTCAAGTCCAAGGGTAACGGTTTCAAGAACAAGCGTGTCTTGATGGAACACATCCACAAGGCTAAGGCTGAGAAGGTCCGTGCTAAGACCCTCGCTGAACAAGCTGATGTCCTCCGTGCCAAGAACAAGGCTCTCCGTGAACGTCGTGCTAACAAGAAGACTGAGAAGCTCGAAGCTCGTCAATAAGTTATTTTTTGACCTGTCCAAATGTCTCTTAATTTTTGATAAATTATATATTAAAAAAAAAAGTTGTCTTTTTTGTTATTTTGAAATGTTTTGTATAGGAGGGGCGAAATGAGAGCCGATACTGTAGTGAAATGTTCAGTTTATATTTTCTTGGATTGGGATTAAAAAGATGTTTTGTTTGAATGGATACAAAGAAATTGTCGTTAAATGCATAGCATTTAGACCTTAAAGAATTTTTGTACGTCTTCAAGAGTGGTTAGACCATCACAAATACATGCATTAAAAGCTCTAACATCTGGACTACACCAGTGTATTTTTCCTCCATAAAATATGGCCGGAATAGTTGTACAGGATGTTTGCAATTGAATTGTATACAACCTGGAACATTGATTACCAATGCTTCATTTTTAAAGGATTATATCGAGTTGAAAAAGTATAAGGGTTATTATTTGGAATTACATATTATATTGTTGTTTCTGCTCTCTGGTATTTTTGTTTCTACAACATGATGACCTTACTGTTTATTACTTAAAGACGTCTACTTATAATAAAAACAGATGCTTTTCTTTAAAAAAAAAAAAATAACGGGGCTGCAGAATAATGTAAGCATCTGTGAGCGTAAAATTATTATAGAGGCAATTCAGTTGCCTTTACAAGTTATGCAATCTGTTGATCTCCTGAAATTAGCTTCAAAATAATATGTTTTCACATAACCTTTCTCATCAAATTGATTAGAAATTTCAAGATACTAATGAGATTAAACTATATATCTTTTAACTTACACTGCAACGGAATTATACTATTTCATGAATTGCTGATCAATTCATCAACCAGCGATATTGTTGTATAACAATTAACTCGCTAAAGCGCACCCAAATGTAATAACATCATAACTGCCTGATTTGAGCTAGCTAAATAACCAATCAAAGTTTTTTTGTAGGTTTCTCCGAGTAGTATCATGGGAGTATTTTCTCTTTTTCTTTTCTCTTTTTACAACATAATAATAATATCAACAATAAACTATACTCTTAATCTAATATGAAAGTTTCTTCATTATACCTCATCTTAATCTCATCGTTTGCTTTGATTTCTCAAGCATTACCAACTCAACAAAAAACATTTATGGCACCTGATGATCATGGTGATATTTGGTCATTATGTGATAACCCAGCTACACATCAACTTATCGGTTACAAAGATGGTGTGTTTATCTCACCAGAACAACCTAAAACTGGTGAAGATATTCATGTACAAGTGCATGGAAATCTATGTAAGTTGTGCTCATTAGATATTAATGCGTAAATTTAACCTTTTTGTTTGTTTACTCTTCACAGTAAAAGATGTAACAAGCGGTAAAGTAGATATTGATCTTAGTATTATGGGTATGATCAAGATAAAAAAGCAACTCGATCTTTGCAGTGTGCTTGGTTCTGATGTCATGGGCCATAAAGAATGCCCTCTTCAAGCTGGTGATTTAAATTTAGATGCTACTGGTAAGTTAATAATACTACCAGTATGATCAAATAACTCACACACCCTCAATTATTTAGCATGGATTCCAAAAGAATTACCAAAATTACCACTTGATGGTAATATTCGTATATCAGACCAAGATGGCAATACAGTTACATGCATTCATCTCAACTTTAAATTACAATAACAGACTAATAATTTTTATTATGAATATTATCCCATAAACAGAGGTTTACAGAACAGTATAGCCTTTTGTTAATTATCTGTAAACGTGATTATGGATTAATATAAAACAAAAGGGTATAATAAAGGTGCTTTTGCCCTCCTTTAGTAGGCCATTTTAGGCTTTTCAGTCATAATAAACTTCTGATTGACACCTAATAAAGAACTAACTACTCGAAGCTTGTTCTTCATTTTATCTTTCAATACGAATAAATCAGCTTCATGGTCATTAAATGTAGGGAATTCATCAACTAGCTTCTTGAGACCATCAATTTGTTTTATAGCCCTAAAAAAAAAAAAAAAAAAAAAAAAAAAAAAAAATTGCATTAGTAATAAACTTGAAAAAAAGAATGTCAGATTTTACTTTTGAGGTACAACTTCAGGATGTTGTGCTGCTAACTGTGTCCACATGTCTACACATCCAGAATAAAATCCAATTTCTTTGCCTAAATCAAATGCTTTTTCGCAACCAAAAATGCGACCTTCTAGTTCTCCAGATTGTTCACCATCTCTGAACCCATCATCAAATCCATGTTCAGCAAACCTAAATGTATCATTGCGATCAGTCTTTGAGATACAATAAATAGATTTCTTTTAAAAAAAATTACATGGTTTCTAAATAGCACAATGATTCAATATCTTGGTTAGGAGGAGGAAGAGCTTTACTATCTGACATGATGACTAATGTATGAAATACCAAGGAAAGGAAGAGATGAGTAAAAAAAAGTTTTTATTTTTTTTAGCATTTTGAACGCTTTGGCAGTTTGAAACCCACCATTCTGGGTTGCATATAGTAGCCTTTACTTTCGTTTAAATACACCGACCAACCTAACATGATACTATCATTACAGATGTACTGAAATACAGTATATACAAGCATTCACAAGAACATGCTAAATTTAAGCTTCTGTCTGATAATAACTGGTCTGTGAGGTAGTATAAAAAACACAAGGCTATTTGAAATTTGTTTGATAAACGAATTTGCCAACTTTTTTTTCTGAACATCGATGTCCGGTAAAAGGTATATACAGTATGTGTTCCACATCATACGCGAACTTATATACTACTAGTTAGCATTTTGATGTTAATTATTCAGCAGAAAAATCCTCGAAATATTGGATAATGTGTGATTTTCGCAAAAATTACAAGTAAATTTTGATTTTGTTTATTTAAAAAAAAGGTATATCAACTTTGTTTGTTCATGTCTTAATAGTTGTATTATGCTATATCTATCCATTATTATTTTTTTTATCTAAAAATATCAATTTTTCGTGAAGAAATTACAAGTTTGCAATAAAGCTATTTGATTCCATTTTTCACTGGTACTTGGCCGTGTTGTATTTTTATATAAATACTTGCATTTTTAAGTATTCTTGACCCCCCCCCCTTCTTTTTTTTTTCCATCTTTACGTTAATTTTATCATTTATTATTTTATTCTCTTTTATCATTATAATATATAACCAATAATTGTTGGTTTTTGATTTATATAATAAAAGTTATTTTACTACATAACAGCCGTCCAAAATCTTTGGATGACCAAAAATTTGACTAAAAATTCGTTTTTTTTTTCACAAAAAATGTAGATAGAATAGTGAATAAGTATTTAGTTTGTAGGGAAGCGTCTTGGCTAATAGATAAGCGCAAGTCGTGCTTAAAAGTTAATTATAAGTTTCAAGTTTTGGTCCAAAAACCTTTACTTTTAACTTTGCTTTTTACCGCAAATCTTATCAAAACATGTCTTTTATAGATGCTACCAATAAGTACAAAATTAAAATTTAAACATAAATCAAATATTACTCAAATCCAAATTGTTTATCAAATTATTGAGTAAAATCAATAATACATATTTTTGATGAAAAATTGATCAAAAACTGCCACTATGGGAAAAAACGCGAAAATAGCAATTTTAAAATTTTCAGTTATTTGTTTCTTTACGTAATATTGTTATAAAGTTATACCTTTCCAATAGCAACTTCACGTAAAATATTTTCTGCAACGATTGTTATAGTAGTTTTTTCAGATATGTTGTAGTTTATATCTCATTCTGCACCTTTTTTCCGGTGGTGTACTAATTTGTTTTAAGCACCGCATACTGTTTTTTTTTTATCACTGAAGCTGTTTTCAGCCCTACAAGTTGAAGAAATGTTAATACAATTGCGTTCCACGCATCTTATGTCATGGAGTAAAGAATAAAAATACACATTTTGTACATAAAAGTATTAAAAAGCTTTACTTTAGCTTTAATTATATGTTTATATGATGCTGAAAAATCTTTTAAGCATTGATACGGCTTTATTTTAGTATATAAGCTTTCTTCTATTATATACTTGTATACAGTTTTATCAAATTAATATTGATTTTGAGGAGAAAAAATTTAGTATAACTCTCCAAAAAGCGTGTGGTTTTTTCTGCAACGACTTTAGTTCCTACTTGGCTATTTTTTTTTATCATAAAATTGAGACAAGGCAATGATTTCAGTCCAGAAATTGCAAAATAGTTTTGGTTGAAGATTTTTCTTGAATAGCCTTGAGTAGGTGCGGTATTGTATCTATATAAATATAAGGACTTCTGCCATTGATATTGAGAAGATGGGGTTTAGGGCGGCATGTGGTAATATACCTGAGGCTTTGTATACAAAATATTATAACCGTAATCAGTAGAAATTGAGTGACAAATGAGACAAACTTTTTAAAAAGTCAAAGAGTGAGTTTAGCTTGATAAATGGAAAATCTATTGAGCAAGATGTCAGAACAACTGCTATTAAAAAAAGTAAGATGAATTGCAAGACTATAAATAGTAGTGATGCTGTGATAATTTAGAAGTATTCCACTTTTAAAAACAAATATTGATTGAGGTACAAAGTAACTTCTACCAAAATCTTAATTACCTAGTAATTTACCACAACATACCTACTATTTATAGTCTTGCAATCCATCTCGCTTTTTTAATGTCACTTGTTTTTGTAATTTACTCAATAGTTTTGCCATTTACCGACTTGAGATTCACTATTAATAAAAGTTCTTCTTATACCTCGCTCGATTTTTTTTATTAAAACAAAATATTTTTTATATAAAGCCACAGGTATACTACCATACATCACCCTAAAGTTTATCTTTTCGTCTTTGATAATAATTGCTCTTTAAAATCTTTAAAATCATCATCATTTCTTTTGGCTCAAGTCGTATATAAATTAATAAATATTGCAAATACATATATTTATATACAGTACTGATTTCCGTTTCATATACTTTAGTTTGACTAAATTTGTTTTAAAATCTGTGACTAAAGGAATATCAATCTAGCAAAAAGCGTTTTTCAACTTTCAATCTGATGTAATAACGCCTATATCTTGTACTATTTCTCTTTTAAACCCATTGAAAGATTATTATTATATTAACGCTATTAGTTTGAAATCGCAGTTGAGTGTTATAATTTAATATATATAATAGTAATGCTGTATAATAAAGAATGTGTTTATTACATAATATATATATATGTATATAAACGAAGAGAGTTTTACATTAATCTAAAAAAGATAATTAAATAAAGATATGATCGATGCATACATGGAAATTTTTCATGAGATATGTACTTATTGAATTTCTAGGCAATCGTAAGAGGCATGTCTCATCTCTATTGATATGACTTTTGGTACGTTTCGTTTAAGTACATGAAAGAGATGACTATTTTGCAAATTTCAGAAACAAAATCTAGTAGCCCCATTATTTATTATACATAAAATTGATGGTATTTTGTTTAATAAAAAAAAAATGCACGCAATGGCCACTCATCCATAGATATACAATAAATGTTTTGATTTACAAGTATATGACAAAATAAGGTGGTGCTAATTCTTTGACTTTTGTGCGGTTATCAAAAATTGCAAGATACTGAGTAGTTAACTACTTTTCTTATTGCCTTAATAATATTTAAAGTAATGGAATGGGACAGAGACCAAATTTATTGTACTAAAAACAGTTTAAGAAATGCAATTTGATGGGAATAGTATCTATTCTGTTTGATTTCCTTTGTTGAAAAATTAGTATAATTTATAATTTGAAATAAAAAATTTTCGTATCTTACTATACCATTTAACATGGTACTTTTTAATGATTATCTACAAAGTACATACACATGGGTAAAAGGGATAATATACGTACGTTTAATCCTCGGTATAATCGTATTTCTTTTTTATTTGTTAAGCCGAGAAATCATCCTGGTAACACTTGCTTTCTTTGGCTACTATTACAACAGCCTCATATGAATAATAAGACCTCTGATTTGATTATATTTTATTTTCATTAGGTTGCAATTGATTTATTAAATTGCCATTGAAAAGAACACATTTGATTCATAACTATTTTTAAAATTTTGGTTGTTGAGTCGGCGATGACACATAGACTAGAGAGAGAGTTTTTTTTTTTTTTTTTTTATAATATATATGAAGAGAATATATTGATTTACTGCACTAAGCCTCGGTAATTACAATGTTATTTTTGAAAAATAATCATCTTAAAAGAGTTACTTCATATTCCTTACCGCTAAAATGCCAAGTGTTTTGTATATACCATTTTCAATATTTTTTGTGTGTAAAAATAACATATCTTTAAACACAACATCTTGTAAAGATTCGTTCCAATACTTTTCTAAAATTATTTAAGCAATATAAAATGAAGGATTCTGCTTATTTTCATCTTCATTATTATTCAATCATTTCTTTTAAAACCAAATGGTTTGGAAAACTACTTTCATTTCAGCTGCCATTGCTGCCACTTTCGTTTCTGTTAACGCCGTTAACACAAATTATACTAGTACCACGGATCCTACTAAAATTACCCTTCCTGATATTCCTCAAGTTACTTCCAATGATCCTGCTCAACAATGTGTTTACTACAATTCTCCTTACAGCATCAATACTGCTGAATGGCCTACTACATGGGAAACTGCTACTTCCAATGGTATGAATACATCTGCTGAATTCACTGCCTTGTACAATTCTATCGATTGGTCCAAAGTTCCCAATTTTCCTCCTAGAAAACTTACAGCTGATGGTGGTCTTGATATGACAGGTTATGATAGTGCTAAAGATGAAGCTTGTTGGTGGTCCACTTCTACTTGTAAGACACCCAAGGCCGAAGGTATTAATGCCGATCTTTACGCTTGTCCTGAACCTGATGTTTGGGGTTTGACCTTCGATGATGGTCCTAATTGTTCTCATAATGCCTTTTATGATTTTTTGGAGCAAGAAAAACAAAAAGCTACCATGTTCTACATTGGATCTAATGTCGTTAACTGGCCATATGGTGCTCTCCGTGGTGTTAAGGATGGCCATCACATTGCTGGCCACACCTGGTCTCACAAGATGATGACAACCTTGACTAATCAAGAAGTTCTTGCTGAACTTTACTATACTCAAAAGGCTATTAAACATGTAACTGGTGTTACTCCCAAGCACTGGCGTCCCGTAAGTTTTTATTTATTTTTTTACTGTTTTCATATTACCTTTTGAATTAACATTCAAGTAATTAGGCACTCGGTGATTTGGATGATCGTGTTCGTTGGATTGCTACTCAATTGGACTTGACAGCCGTTATTTGGAACTTGGATACAGATGACTGGGCTGCTAATGTTTTAGCTGGAGTTACTACTGAAACTGTTGACAATACTTACGAAGATTTCATCAAAATGGGTACTAACGGTACTTTTTCCACTAGTGGTAATATCGTTTTATCTCACGAAATCAATAACAAAACCATGGAATTATTTATGAAGCATTACCCTGCTATTAAGAAAGCTTACTCTCATGTTATGGATGTTGCTACTTGCATGAATATCACTACACCCTATGCTGAAACCTCTGTTACTTTCCCTACATTTGAACAATCTTTAAGCTCTTCTTCAAATAATAGCTCTGCTTCTAACTCTTCTTCTGCTCATGCTAATTCTGGTAGCACTATCATTCTCAATGGTCCTCTCTTGATTGCTGCTCTTTTCGGCCTTCTTTTCTTTGTTTAGTCTATAAAAACCAATATCTTATTTTTTTTTATGTAATAAATACAACTGTGAGATACATTTGTGTATAACTGTATCCATTTTTTTTTTTCATAATTATTAGTCTTAATATTAAAAAATTGTAAGCAAACTTTATTTTGGTAATCATTAATTAAGGCTTGACCTTGGATAAAATTGTATCTCATTTCTTTTGTCTTTATTGGTAAAAAAAACAAAACAAAAATACAATAAATACATATTATCGAAACTACTACTGTAAATCGATCAAAGCGTATATATTTTAAATAATTAATTTCTTTAGCTACCTCCCATGATATATAAGATTGCAATAGAAAAATAGCTCAAAAATACCAATAATTTATGACACGAGAATCATCAAGTAATGGCTAAAAAAAAATGCTTTGAATGTCATGTAAAACTTACAACAACTCCTAGAGATAAGCCTTTCATGAGCACATTTTCAAACTTGGGCTTGGCAGAAATTACGGACATTTAAGGTTTTAGATCTAAAAATTGCAACACCAAAGCAAAAAATAGAATTAAAAAAATCGGATTCGCCATATATTTTTTAAAATAAATGAAAATTGGAATTGTTAGAATGGCCACAAAAGATTGCAAAAAGCATCCAAAAAAATCAGATCAAGAGCAGCCGTTATACAAGTTACCTTTAAGTAAGATGATATATGAGTAAATTAAAGACAATAAAATAGTAGCCGACTTTGTTGATAAAATTAACCAGATATAAAATTAGTTGTATTTGTAAATGATGAAAAACTCAATGAGATCTTAAGCGGGGCATCAGGAATTACAACTATTAATAGGGATTTCTTTTGATATATATGTAACTGATGTTAGCCTCCTTTTGGCAATAAAAATTTAAATAAGTTTAAAGAATATGGTACCTATAGAGGCGATATTATATTAAACGAAACGACAAAATTGTACAAAACAAAAATCAACAACAGATCTTATTGTACCCATAATCTTGTAACAATGAGATCTTTATATAGAGAACTGTGCCAAGGATTAATAAAATATTCTTTTAGATTTAGAAACATATAATTTTTGCAATTGGATAGTACCCTACTAGGATATTTTGTATAAATAATCCAACATTTAGTATGTATCGTTTCCTTTTTTTTTTTTTTTTTTTTTTTTTTTTTTACACAACAAATTACTTCAAAATTATACCATTTCTACGTTTCTTCTGTCATGAATAATCGAAAATCTTATCTTCCTTCTACAAACAAACCAGAAGTTGCCAGATATAGCCCTTTTCATCGTTTTCTTATCAATCTCAAAATGGCCTTCAATGAAAAAAGAGTTAACCAAGAAAAGAAACCCCAGGATGGCAAGACTAATCCAATGGAATAGTTTGTATACATTCGTATTACATAGCCTTATATTTTTATTTTACATGATTAAAAAATCCCTCTTTTACGTAATATATATAAGAGTAAACAAAACCTTATTCTATATGCTATTTGTATATTTTTGCTTACAAAAAGCTCAGTTTTTTCTGAATTTGACCATGATCCAAACATGTCAAATTACTTTAGATATGCAAGTGTATTATTTTATCAATTACCTACTATGTTTATTAAATGTTACTACCGAGATTTCGGTTAAACGTGATCTACGTTCTACCATTTGACATGCACCGCATTTTGTAACAGCTATTACAAGACCGCTGAAACTTTTTTACAATGTTACCAAAAAAGTTTATATAAACTTCGATTTATTTTTATAATTACAACAATAAACGCAGAATGCGGTTATCTCCGTTGCCAAGAGATATGTCAACTTTTGTGTACTATATTTGGATTGAAATATTCTGTTTTTAATGCAGTCGCTCATATATGAAAGTGTCAATACTGGCGCTCAATTTCTATAGGATATAAACCTTCTCTCAAAATGCCAAGTTCGGTAAATGTATTGCAGAATAATAAATATAGAATCAGCTGCTGAGGAAAGTTATCCCACTTTGTTAATCCCCAGAATTGCGATGATTTTTGTGGAAATGATGTACGCAATTCTATTTTTGACTACAAAATTAGCCTTGTATCTGGTACCCAAAATCTAGTAGTTTTGCACTTTTACATATCGAAGACTGCTTAGTTTTTGGGGTTTGAAGGGCACAGAACGTAGTAATTATACAAATTCATACTTTTCACTGTAACTTGGGCGCATTCAATCAATTTTATAAAATTACAATATTTGCAGGCGCTTTAAACTTTTTAACCTCTATGTTTCTTTTTTTAAATATTGTAACAGATAAGCTCAGGCTTAAAATAGCTTCTTTATTTTAATAGGTATTCTATAGATATCCACCTGAGTAAAATTGACTTTTTAAATTGATTAATAAAATTTCAGCTATTGATTCGGAGCGTTTCCCCTTTTCTACATTTAATTTCATATTAAATTCACACTTTAGGATATACCTTAGATACTGATAACTATATGAATAGGTTATATTATCTCATCTATCCACGAAAATTTAAAAACATTAAAACTCTTTGAAATTTAAGCCCAATTTTATCCTGCTAAACTTTTTTTCCTTAAATAACATCATACTCTGATGTATCTGAGATGTTCAGCTCTAATACAAAAACGACTATCCGAAAATATCCTATTTTTTTGCAGTTGGTATAATGTTTTCAATGCCAATATTTCAAATTTTTATATGCATTTTACTGCTACAATAAAAAACTTTATCACTTTGCAGCAACTCAAAGACGCTGGCATCTTTCGTTTTAATACTAAAAGACTCGCCCAAAAATTTCATCACAACATCAATGTCCTCTTTCATCATAACTCCAGTATTAAAGCCATTGCAATCATTCAATCAAACCGTCTTCTACTCCATAATTTCATTCTATATCATTTCCTCGAATTAGTACCTCGTCCAACAAACGCACATCAAGCTCACCTCAACATTGAGACAAACACTTCCAAATTATCAGCTTTACATTCTTCTCTTCAAGCTGTTATTCGTAATCCTACTGCTACATCTAACAATCGTCTCACTATTTCGTTTATGTCTACTAAATATTTTAAAGCTTTATCTTCAGATGGTTCTCTTCCTCCTCTTCCTACTCCTCCTCCTCCTCCAAACTCCACCTTTTCTTCGTCAAAATGAAAAAAACGTTTTGGAAACTCCAGACCCCTTTGAACACACGCAATACTTGGTACCAGGTACATCATAAAAAAAATTGCAACAAAAAAAAAAGAAACTTCACTTCTACATGCCATCAGACCATTCAGACAAATGTTCTCTGCGTTCTGTTCATTACCAAATTGAAACTACCGAACACTTTCTGTTCTCCTGTCCTCTAAATGCCTTGTATGGACTACAGCACTCTCTTTGTACATTGATTCAACGCTCATCTCTTGCACCTATAATCAGTATTGATTTCTTATACATTACATCTTCCAACACTCGTACCTCTTCTTTACTATATTCAGGTTTATCCGTTTCTCAAGTATTTGCATGCACTCAATAGGCCATTTAGAATTCTCACTACCGCTTCGTTTTTTATTTCATTCCTTTCGTTCCCTCTCATGTTTTATCATCCATTCAATTAGCTTTTTTTTTACTTTACACTCCCATGAAAATATTTATTCAATTATTTAGATCGTGTTCCCCATTTACCCTATCCTACTCTTCTCTTCTCTAGTCCGGGTACACTAGTAGGACATGAAACAATGAGATAAGTTTATTAAAAACTTATTTCTCTAAAAAAAAATACAATAAAAAGCTTTGGGTCTTCATATCTCTACAAAAAACTAAGCTATACTAACACGTTTTAATGATGATATTTAATTTCTCTAAGGTGCTATATACCATTTTTAAGTATAAAAAGATTCTGGAAACTTTTTTTTCCCTTTTTTGACATTTTTTTGTAGCAGATTCCAAAATATTTATTGAATTGCGCAGCGATTATCTTCCTTCTTAATATAGATTTTACTGAGTTCTATTGTAATCCAACTTAGTGCTTTTCAAAATATAGATTTTTTATGTTGATATCCTCAAAAATGTGTTCAAAAAATTCATCATTTTTATGGGTATTTAGTTATCCCAAATTCTGAATTTTTAAAAAGTGAAAATCTCGTTTTTTCTGCGAGAAATGCAACTAAAATGTTCAATGAATGCTTGATTAATTCATAATTTGTTGCGCAAATTATCAACTAGTTAAATTTAAAACACGTTTTTAAAAAATGGTGTATAAATATCTTCAAAAACATTCAAAATTTCAATAGCATTTTCTGCATTGTTTAAAGTGAAACACATGAACAACTTTTATTTAAATGAATGTAGTATCTACAGTTGTTCAAAAAGCATTTAACACACTATTTTAGCTTAATTTGCAGCTTTTGAGTCATCAAAAAAAAATTAAACATATTTTGATCGATTTGTCGTCAAATCGATTTTGAGAATTAATTGTTATAGGTTTGAAACTGTAATATGCACTATAATTTTGATTGTCTCGACAAAAAATTGGCATATTTTGATAAGCAAAAATGCGGAATAGCTTTCAATAGGATTTATATTGTGGCTATCAAAATTTAATTCCCCAATTTTGTTGTTAAATTTTTTTTCAATCGCTTTTAGGTCAATTTTTCTCAATATTAAGCAAGTATATCTACATTCTAATATTTTAGTTAGTTCTTCTATTTTCAAATATATATTTATGATACATAGAGGGGAGGCATAATATACCTGTTAAAGATTTTTCGTACTTCGACTCAATATTGGCTAAAAATCCGAAGACCATTTGAGAGCAACTTTTTACAAGCCCAACACAATGGGAAAAAACGTGAAAATAGCAATTTTAAAATTTGCAGTTATTTATTTCTTTGCATAATATTGTTATAAAGTTATACCTTTCCAATAACAACTTCACGTAAAATATTTTCTGCAACGATTGTTATAGTAGTTTTTCAGATAAGTTGTAGTTTATATCTCATTTTATACCTATTTTCGCGTGATACAAAGTAATAGATCGAGTGGCTAATGCCAACTGGGATATAAAATATGTAGATACTATAGACGTAGATATATTATTAGAAAGTATGAAGCTCTGATGGCATTATCTCGTACTTACTGCTTTTTTTAATTTGTAATCGGAAATTACTCTTGTCACATTCTCACAATGGTCTCCTGAATGCTTCTAGAGCACATGGATATGCTCAAATGGGGCCGTCAATAGAGTCATGAGGTCATTAATGATGCGCTCATATGAGAGCACCCCAGATATTAGCTGAAAAGTTAATTAATGAAAAGTTAGAAAATAGTGTTTTCAAATATAAAGTTCTTTTGCTTGGTTAATTAAAAGCTTTTTTTAAATTGCCACAGGATTTAATGATAAATATTGTTGCAAGAAAAAAATGTTTAATTTAATAAAGGAACTGGTTAAATTAAATCACACACAAAAACTGAAGAGAATCTTTATTTAATATCAATAATTTGTCCTATTTATATACAAATTTTATGTATTATAACTATTCATTAGATCAGTATTTACTATCATAACATAGCATATATTTGATTCCTGCATGATGCATTGTACCTGATATTCATCAAATATATCCCTCACTCTAGGGTCACTTATTAGGAACACATTAAGAGTGTTGTCACAAATCAATTAGTTCTCCTATTCCCAATAGGGATTACAAATCCAAAGGTGCATTATCTTCCAACTTATCATAACAAACCGTGGACGCAACATTTTTAGTGTAAAGTACTATTTTGTATGTCAAATAATTTGAAAAATATGCGTATTCAAAGTTTTCAAATTTTTGAAGCCTCAAATTTGATGTGGCCACAAGTACATTGATGTTCTCTAAAAACAGCATTTTTTTGTGTACTTTACTTAGATTTGATGTTCAAATGTTGCACTACACTATTATACTTTTTCGGTGAGTATACCTGCAAATTGAACTAAAAATTGAATACAGAAAAATTATTCATATTATCATATACAGTATACATTATTACTACTACTGCCAGATGCTGCTACTTATTGGGAGAATAGGCAGAACATGCATGCTTAATGCTTATACTATCGGTTTAAATTTTTTTTCAACGGATATACAATATACCGTTAGATTTTTCTTAATCTGCCCACATTTTCTATTAAAACTTTAAGAGAAATGCAGAAAGTATATATCTAACAATTTAACATACGAGTTAATTAAAGAAAATATATAAAAAAAATTATTTAAAAATTTGGTCAAGTTTGCTAAAATTATAAATTGAAATAAATTTTAACACTAAATACAGCGGAAATTTACAATGTGTGAGAATTTACTAGACAAAAAGAGCCAACAACGTAGACATTAAGATATCACCAGCATTGTAGCTGTAATTACAGTGACTCACAAAACAGTCCCAATGTTTTGCACTTTTGGTTTTTGGCCGATTATCGAGGTAAAATTGCGTGAAACATGTACTTAAAAATCTAACAGTTAGAAAGACAGACATCTTTTATGTCTAAAAAGTGCATACTTCTATAAGAAACCCTATCAATCACAGACGGTGCTGTCACTTAAAGTCACTTAGTGCATTGGGACAGTTTTGATGCCTGTTTTCAAAAATCACAAAATGGCCCAAATCAGAACCACAAGTTGGATTGTGTTGCTGAGAAGCTATTAATAAAAGCAAATACGTTTGCAAAATTGAACCGTTTTAAAAAACCGGACTTTAAATATATATTGCTCCATTTTTGATTACCTAATATTTAGTATGAAAGAAATATCACGTGACAAGAGAAATTGCATCATATCTTTACTCAGGGATGGTAAGTCATTGCGTTTTGTGGCTCAGCAAGTAGGAGTAGGTAAGTCAACTGTAGAAAGGGTTGGAAAAGAGGGCTGCGGAGATCGTGAGCTGTCCAAAGGTGGTCGTCCTCGTTTGATTCAAGGTGTTGATGAAAGGTATGTGGTACGTAAGATCACAAAGGATCGTGTCAAGAGTGCCAAGGAGGTTTCCAAAACGTTGATAGGTGATGCAGGGTGATATATCAAAAGTTTATCCAGATACAGAAACTCAAGAATAATTATTAGAATCTGCAGTGGAATTACATACTAAAAGCTTGATAATCATAAAATAACTTAATTTACAAGTATCACTCACAGAGTTTATGCCACTTGAAATATTAAAGTGCAGCAATAATAAAGAGATACTCAAAGTGAAC
>JAEPRC010000202.1:0-61246 GCA_016758945.1 Mucor plumbeus
TAGACCTAGCAACATTTCCGTTACCAAGCCTAGCTCACAAGTAAAGGTTTTCAAGCCGAAGCTTTATTAGTACTCATCTGGTACAATCAAAACACAGTAGTATCGTTTTCAGCATGGATTCTGACTTTAGTTACTATTTTATGACTGGAATAAATAAGATGTAAATATGTATAGATACATTCTATATAAAAATCTATCTTTTATAGAAATTACGTTTTAGTAAAAGTTACACTATAAGACAAAATGATTTTAACTTCAATAGTGATTATAGAGTATCTCAATTTTGCTAACTTTGAAATTCAAAAATCTTAGTGTTAAATGTTTTATGCTATATGTTTTAAATATTTTTAACTCACTGGTTCCTAATTTTTAATCTCTTGTATGACGTCAAATTCTTGCCCATAAAAATTTAGCGATGATGGCCTACTTGGTTTTATAATTTTAATAAATTGTGGACGACTGTAATATGGTCATCTTATATAGTTTGCTTAATATATCTAATAAATATTTTATATAGTTCAGATTAAGTATATTTTGTTCTTATGTTTTATCTTGATGTGTATAATATCTTTAGATGCCACAATAATTTGTGGTTTACTGTATAATGGTGATGGCTCAATGTTCAGAGGTGAGTAAGTAATTTGGTAATGGAACACACACTGTACATAACTAGTGATTGATCTGTCATAATTACTACGCACAGGATACCAGATTTGTTAGCTCACATGATCTCAATTAACCTAATAAAGAAATGATAATGCTATATCGCCTTTTTTAAAGTATTACTGAAACGAATAGTACCAAATCAACTTGTAAAAGCGCTAGCTTTAATGAAACTGATCTTTATAAATAGATTTGGTGGCTTTATATCAGTTTGTTTATAGCAATGAAACACATGTTTTTCTTGCAATTTCAATCGATCGAAGTTTAAATTATTTCCTTATAGCTTTAATTTAGGTTAAAGAATGATAACTGATGTATATAAATTTTACATAATGCTTGATATTTGATTTATACTTACGAAATCAAGTATTCATAAAGCCATTCCTACCAAATATATAGCTATTAACATGTAATAACTTGAATTTCTATGACAATAAAGTGTTGCTTTTATTAGGGAATTGGTTTCATTGATTTTGTATAATGAAAAGGTATTTTATTATGTCACTCAAAAGATCAAAAACTACATTGTCAGTGAATTACTACCCCACGAAGTTTAGTATATTTAATTTACTGAGAAATTGGAGCCATTATTACAATAATAAGCAGGTTGTTAGTATTTATCTGGAATACATAGAGATGCCCCCGTATTTTATTTTATCAAAAGCAACATAAATGTAATTTGTATTATTATACTGAGAAAAAAGTTTTTTTTTATTATTAATAAAATGGAGTAATAATATAATGGATTGATAATTAGTTTAATTGAAAAAAAGTGTATAAAAGTATTCCTGTGGAGGATGACCGAAGAAGATATTTTCTTTTGGGCAGAAAATTACCAAAGCAGTGGGAAACTCGGAAGTAAAAAGGCATAGTTTGCCCCAAACCCCATAAAACTTCATAAAACAAAGTAAAAATAAGTAAAAAAGAAATCAGCATAAGAAAAAAGGGCGAAAAAAATTGTACTTGTTAAATATTTTAATTTTTTAGGATTTTTAGTAGCTCCGAGAGTCAAAACAGTCGCCTCTGCTAGAATGATTTCTTAGAGTGTGCTACTGCTGCCGTCATTTAACGCGATATGACGGTACTAGGCAGTGTTCGTACTAATATTTACACTTACTTTACTGGTATCTTATGCACAAGTAGCGGCGGCCACAAATAGCGGGCACACCATGTGAATAGGGAAGACAAATTCCACACGCATAAATTACATGCGCAAATACTTTCCAGAGAGACATCTGCATATATCTTTCTCAAATCCCTTGTACTGGCCCAGTACTTCTGCTACTAATTATATAACCCAGCCCTTCCTGCTAAACCATTTTACATATTATATCGTACATTGTCGTTTCAAAGGGTTTGTTTTCCCTCAATATTGAAAAAATGAATCTAATTCTTTGTAAGATTTCTCCGAATTACTAGCACTGTATTTTTTATGTTAATTTCACCCAATAAAATACAATCATTAGGACTTCAATTATCATCAGTGTATAGCTTTTTTTTGTTTGATAATATGCATTCATGATTACACCTTATTTAAATACATCTTTTTTTCTATTGATAATGCGTAACTAACTGATTCGATAACAAAAAAATCAGCCGACTATAAACTTGAAAATTTATTCGGTGAGCATAGTTATGGCAGCGGGCTGAGTGATCTGTTAAGGAAAGCAGGTGTGTCTGTACTCAGACTATGTAATGACGGTTGACCTCCTCACCACAGAAAGAATTGTTAGGAAAGGCTGCTTTTTTTTTGGTACATAAATCAGTACCACTTGAAGTATTATGCACTTAATAAAGCTGCCCATAGAGTAAATGCTACCAAGATTTGATAGCTCTTGTAGTAGGCAGAGAGAAAGGCCATGAAACAAATACTGCCCGCAGATGGGCAACCGCTTTCAGCGGTGGGCAAGTAGATTCAGCGATGAGTACATACTACAATTCTCGGCGAAATCTTGTGCTGACCCATAATTCCAAATAGTCAACCGCACTAGTAGGTTGGAAAATCAATGCCTAGCTAAACATTTGATATACCTCTACAACAATTGCTGTATCTCCCAGATCACTTTGTTTTTTTTCTGAGCTAGAGTATACCTTCCTGACGTATACTGGACACCATTCTATTTTCTCGCCACACTTTTGTTTGAATTTTCAACTTTGGCATATTTGATTATCGGTGTCTTTACTGATAGCTAAATTTCCTTGCAAGCCTAACATATTTACGACATCAAACGTAAACCCAAATTTAATTAGTTCTCAATAATTGCTATTTGATGTACTCCTGATTGCCCTACCTTGGTGTCCTCAATGGTATAAAAGTTCTGATCAAACCTATCGGTTCACTTGACGGTTTTGAAACTAGATATTTTGGACTCTACTTATTTCCGCTGAAAGGATAATTGTATATACACACAATAAATGTTTTACCAGACATTATTCGTCCTTGTAATAATAAAATCGGAAGAGTTTACTAAATTGACCCTCTCATGCACTTAAACTGCCACCATACAAAATGTGCATTTATCGAACATCCTGGGGAGAGGAGCTCATAAGCGAAACTCGTTTACTTTTAGAGGGAATAGAGATGGTTTAGTACCACCATCAGTGGGAGCATTCCAATTTTTTCTTTAGTAACGTGGCTCCAGGGAGGCCATAAGAACTTACCGGCCATCTTCTGCGAGGTACAACCGAGAACTTTGACCGAAGCAGGCATATGCAATCGTCTGTACAGAATTTAGCGGGCGATTGGGCTTGCATGGTCGCAAAGATTTACACTGCGGAAAGTAGCCGGAGAGGGCTTCCAGTGGACGAAGGATATACTAGGTAAACCAGAGATAGCGTCCCCTTTTGATACTCTTTGCATTTATTTTTATACTTCTAATTATTTACAACTATTCTAATTGTAAACATCATCCTGTTTATAAAAGAAAGTTTTTTTTTAAGGATTTTTTTCCAAGTTGCATTGGCACTACTGAAAATTTTTGACCATGTTTGTGTACAAGCGGTGATAAATATATATATGAATGAACAGCCAGGCAGCACTTACACTGTGCGCCGAGGTAAATGGCCAACTTGCAGGAAAATTTTACCCACAGGATGCATCTTCGACTGATAAATCCATACTACCTGTATATAAACATAAGCGGCTACTGCCTGCCTGTATAATTTATATATATAAGCATACTCTAAAGAATTGTTTTGCCATTAATTTTAAGGATTAAAAACTGAGCTTATATATATATATATATATATATATATAGCCAATTGCTTTATTTATTTGCTTGTATTTTTTAGTTTGTAAATTGTTGGCATAAAAATTTGTTTCGAGGAGGGATAGTGGTTAATCTTCTAGTTTACATGCATACATATAACTTAAGTTAGATATAGAGTGTCACTAACATCCAAAATTTATACACTTATGCTAACTGTAAATTTATGCAACTACCAAAGTTAATTATGGAGTGTCACCTTCAAATTTCACTTTTGCACCTGATGATGCTCTTCAAATGCGTAATTGCCAAAACTATATATAGAGTGTCACCATTATATTGCTTTTCCACACTAAGTGATGTTGATTGTAAATGTATACAGTTATTAAATTACACTTGGAGATACTGATCGTGAATGTACTAGAAACAACAGTTAGCTATAGAGTGTCACTTTTATGTATATATACGCTAAAGATTTATTACTATGATTTTTTGTACGAAAGCAGGCTGAGAAAATATGAAAAGGTATACGATGAAAGCTATTATTATTCATAGGACGTGCATTATGTTTGCATTTTATTTTTGTGGTAGCAAATTTAAGCTTATTATACTCTATATATAGAAGGTTCTACCTACATCTTGGATTAAATGAATACACTAGGCAAAGTTTTATATTTCAACCATCTTCATTAAAATTGTGTATTATTATATTGGTTTATAATATTTCGTGCTAAAAAAGAAGAAGCGTACGCGTTTCCATCAAATTCACTTAAAATCAACTTATTGTCAACATGGTATCATGTATAGTAATACCAAATACTACAACATATATTCAAGGAGTAATATTCAACTTTTATACTTTACTTTTCTCTCTAAAGGGGTACTTATTTTTATAAATCATTCCAGGTCAAAATCGATACAAAGCTTTATAAACAAAAATGCTATTAAGCATCCAGAAATTTTAGTGATGAAGATGCTAGTATGAACATTATCATGACAACCATTGCGTTTACAACGACTATATGAAAAACATTTTGATGACAATGATTACATAACAAGCTTTGTCATACCCAAATTTTCACTCCAAAAAACACTCATTCTGGTAAAATAGGAAGTAACTTCAATACCCTCTTTTGATAAATATGATAAAAGGATTGTTCAACTTGAAAATACACTTTCCCATACTGCTAAATTTAATATGGCCACTCTTTTGTATCTAGACATTAAATGAACCAATGCACAGTTTTCTAATCTATTGCTTGATAACTATATCAGATAGATGCACTCAATCCCAATTCACAAAATATTATAAGATTTATAAGCCAAAGTAAACAATTAATCTAAAAGCGAGTTGTTTACAATAAGAAAAATCACATGCATCAAGAGTTAATTAGCTATCAATTGCTGTATATGTTTGTATGAACTTTAATAAGTTTTCCTGCAAATGGAACAATAAAAAAAAGTTATAGTTTTAGTGGCAAAACCATTTACAATTTGAAAAATACATAGCTATTGTATACGTATAATAAAAAAAAACATTACAATAAAGAAAGGGATATTCTAACCCCAATTCAAAAGAAATTATCATGGCTGCATCAAAAAATGGTTTCAGCCAATTTAAAAACAAGATACTGTTTATTGTAAACATGGCGCACTAATATTTACATCAAAACAGAGTTATTGCTGCATATATCAAACACAGGCGTAAAAAAAAACCTTTTCCTTTTCTTCTTTTTCCTTTTCCTTCTTTACAGATGGTAGTTCTTCTTTTTGGAGCCAATATTTACTATCGAAAGTGCATAGTCAGCATATAACTCTTTTCGTTGCCCAGATTCGCACCGATGGCAAGGTACAATGGATCATGGTAGAGAAGCATTGTTTTGGCGTTAGAGCATTAGTAACGTGTGAATACCAAAAAGCACCTACAATTGTCAAAAATCAAGAAAAGCAACTATAGTTTGGTGCAGCTTTAGCTGAAAGATTTTTAATAATTTCTTGTCCCTTTGTTGGTGACATGATAAGGATGAATAGGTTCTGGAGGAGATAGGACATGAAGCCACTTCACAGTAGCTAGCTTAAAGGAAAAGACCGGAAAGTCTCTAAACTTGGCCTTTTTTAAACGAAATGTTACATGGCGTGATGTTCATTTTGTTCTCTCTTTTTTTATACATATACACTTAGAGCTATCATCTTTGAAATCTTGTTTTTGTTGCATTTACTCTTTGGAGTTTATATATCAAAATGATCTCAAACGCAGTTGATGGTTTTACCACTTATATTAAGATTGAATCTCTTTTGATACTTTCTTGATGAATCTTGGTCATACACTTCAGTCGCTCGTATGAGTTGTAATACTAAAGTCAATTTGGCATGGTTTCTCTCCCTTGTGGACTTGGGACCTCTCCCCCCGAAAGGAGCTTTGTAACTGTCAGACACGGTAACCGGTTGATGTTACGAGGACAACAATTTTGGGCCATCGGAGTTGTGCTGTTTTCTGTTGCATTTATGCTTGAATTTAGTGCCACTTTATAGCTATAGTGGTAATAGGCTATAAGGTCAAATTCTTATAATATTTTCAGGTGATTGTATCTGTAAATGTTATATTAGTTATATACAAATGTATTGTATATATACTGTTGGCAACATGTAGATAGACCTCCTCGTGGTGTTGCTGGAAACGCTCTTGTATAGAACGGCTAACTGTCTACGATTATATAGTATTCATTATTTCTTTTCACATCATTTTTATGTTAATAAAGATTCTTTTAATTTAATTTTACCTTTCGATTGATCGTATTTATAAATCTCAAGATGAGCAAGTGCCGTTTCTTATAATTGTATGTGAAGATGTATTTTAATGAGTGATATATAGCTTCAGGTAATTATACCAACTTGGCATGAACACACGTATCATACATAGTATGATCATTTAAAAAATAAGATTTCTCAAGTACAACCATAAAAACGGAGAATAGAATAAAGTTCAAATTACTCATACATAGTTTTGCCTGAGATATTTAATATCTATTTGGATGAATATGTCCAGAAATAAAAATCTTGACAATTCGTTTTCAGATATGGAGTGCCACTATCTAGGCCAATTTTTCCATTGGTATACTAAAAATTTGAGTAAAATGTTCGCTACAAAACCATTTGATATAAAGCAGATACATTGCCTAAAATTCTTCAAAATTACCATTTTATACACAACAAACAATTTAGATGAATACACTAAATTTTATTTAGCTAAAATAGCATTTATTTCTAACTAGATATTTATAATGTATGGAAGCTTTCGCAAGGCTTTTTCTGGCGCATCTGCTATAATTTGTGGTGATAATGCTCATATTCAATTAGACATACGTGATTTTTAAAGAATTTTTTCTACCTTAAAAAAAGACACTTCAATAAAACAAATTAAGTATAGTACTCAAATATAGTAGGAATTTTTTTATTTAATTTAAAAAACGAGTAAAAATTAACATCTAAGGCTATATGGGTGATTCTGGCTAATAATTATTCATCCAGAGAGGCAGGGCTATTTCCTCACAAAGCGGCCCTCAAATATAGTTTTAAGCTGTAAAATCCAAAAAAGCCAAAAAATGAAAGCATTAATTTCAAATTTATGCAATAATTCAAATAGCAATAAGCTGTAGTAAATTATATTTAAATTGTAAAACTAAATAATGCTTAACGTTTTATGCTATATTAAATAAACGCTTTGTGCAACAAAAAAAAAAAAAAGCTCACAAGCTCTTCAAACTGCCAAAGTTGGATGGGGGTTGAGGTCAAAAAATATGATTACACTTGAATATCTTCGTTATTCCATCAAAAATAGTTATTTTTGGAGAATTTAAAAACAAAACTACATTTATTATAGTCAGTTTTAATTTTAGTTATAACGCTGTATTGATTTATTACATTTGTTGAAAAGATAGTAAAGAAATATGATTTTTTTGTTGGTGTTTTTCTAGCTTTGATATCTGGGAAAGGGATACAGCACCTTAAGCAATTAATAAAAAGTGTTACCACAATATTATTTTATAGTTTTAATCACTTTTATAGTTAAGATTTACATAATAAAATCAATATGTTGGATTTTTCAAAAATTTAAAGTTTTTTTTTTTGGGCAGCTATATCTCAGCATAATAATTAGCTAAAGATATGGTAATAGCGTCATTTTAATTTAAATAGATAGTTCTATTAATATCCATTTTAATCCAAATTTTTCTAGTGCCTTCCTGACAAAAAGTTGGAGATTTGATTTTTCAAAAAAAAAAAAATGCAAAATAAAATCTGGAATGTAACTATTTTTTTTTGAAGCCCGATTTTTTTTTGGCATTTTTTCCAGATAGTGGCTAATTCTTGCAATATAAGTTTGGAATGTCCATTGTTAGGTATTGCAGGTTGTTTCTTAAAGAAGAGTTTAGGTAAAAAAATTATGAAAGGTGCCATACATCAAGTAATTATTTTGTATGCTGCAACCATCAATGCCAATGTCATGTCTAATACCAGTATGCTTTTCTAAAATGAACTGGATCATATCTTTCATTGCCATTGGAAGCTTTAAATAAACATCACAAATGTCTTTTGTGCTATCATTTTCTTTGAAGCCTATCTCAAGCGCACCCAGTTTAAGGTTATCAGAATTATAAACAGTGTCCATCTTACAACTTGAAGCTTTTCTTTGAACTTCCTCTATTGAGGACAGCTTTCTCTTTGATGAGTTACTGCTTACTTAGCTGGACTTCTTGCTTATAGCGTCGATTCTTGAGTAGTGGCAGATAGTATTAATGAAGCTCCAATAAGTTTTCATGTTATCGGATTTAAGTAAAACGTAGAGACAATAACTGTTGATGAAATTTAAAGAAATGTTCATGATTCAATTGATAACCAACACATCAAACGATCGGTGACAGGATTGAAATTAAGTTTTCAAAAGTGATTGTATATATCTAAAATGTCAGATTTTTCATAGACAACATGAGTCAATCAGAATTTGCAATCATAATTTTATAAATTTCATTTTTGAGAAAGTTTATCAAGTTTGACTTGTTGAGAGCTCTCAACAGAATGGACGAGGGTCTGTTTCTAGCTTGTATTTTTAGCAATTTACGATTTGAAAAAAAAATATCAGTTAAAGTGGAGTTGCCCAAGTCAACAATGAACGAGTGAATAGGGCTAAAGGAAGGCATTTGTTTCATTAGTTGCTAGTTATATGGTATCTACCTTTGAAAACTTACAGTAGAGTTTACGCAATGCTTAAAGGATAATTTTCCAATCAATTTAAAAAGTTTTTTTGTAAACAAAATCTTTATTTCATCAATAAATAATATTTTTAAGACAGTTTTAGATAATGATAAAGATATGGCTTCAGTGGATATGGGTGATTTAAATAATCTTCTTAAGATCGGTGAGGCTAGTGTTGATGATGTGGTTGTGCTCGAGTTGCTTGAGTTGCTTGAGTTGCTTGAATTGCTTGAATTGCTTGAATTGCTTGGTATTGTAATTCTTTTTTCAATTCTCTTCAAAGAAATATCTTCATTTTTCTAATAGGTAAAAACTAGTGCAACAAATTTTGCATCATCTACTTTACTTACTAAGTTTAAATTTAATGGTTTGGCAACATACACAATTCTGTCAATCCAATCTCTTTTAAAGCAACTCTTTTTTTTTTTTTTTTTTTTTTTTTACCATCATAATTGGATCCATGATAATTGATTTTTTGGTCAATGCAGAAAATGATTATAATAAAAAAAGGGGGAAAGAGAGTGATTTGCATTATTTTCTTCTTTTGTTTGCCTCATAACATTTTGGAAGTGAATATTCTTGTTCTTTGCGTTACATATCAGATGGCTTCAATAGTTACTACGATTGTGATGTTTCTCTCATGGCTGTTTGTAGCGTTTATCTTCTCTTTTAATTGATTGATTTGGAAGGTATGATACCAATGTTATTGATTCTGTGTTTTTTTTTATCTGAACAGGAATACATGAATTCTTAGCTAACCCTTTCCAAATGAATATATACCTCCCACATACTATAGTTTATCCCTAAATATTGCTGTTGAAAAACTTGTTTCTCACTTTTAACGACACTCTAAATGCACTCACAACATCGTGGAATCTGTTCAGACGGTGAGAGAAAGTGGCATTTTTAATTCATCAGTCTAGAACCATGCATTACCCATTATTGGTTTATTGTGGTAAATGGCAATCGTACAGATAATTCTTCTAATTGGTTCCTTCAATACCAAGAAGTGAGGGGCGGGGCGAGGGCAACAATGAGTTTAAATAACTTTTTCTCTCTCTCTTCAAGAAGAAACCCCTTTCCTTTCTCTTTGTAGATTCAAGTCAAGTTAAAAGGATAAAAACTGCTAAAACTTGAAAACACAATATAGCAACTAGACGTAAAAATAAAAACAATTAATTATCAATTTTTTACGGAGAAGGATAATCAATAATTAAGAAAACATATGGACAAACCTTCTCAAACCAAACCTTACGCTGGATTAGTTATATATCGTATACAGAGAAACGTAGAGTTTTTATTATTAAACGACTCTTTTGCAAATAAAAAAAATTGGTTTTGTCCCAAAGGACAAGTTATTGGAAATGAAGACGAGATCAAGTAAGTTTTTATTTTATTTTCAATGGTATAATTAACCTAAAAAAAAAATAGATGCTCACTTCGCGAAACTTTTGAAGCCACAGGTCTTCGTCCAAAAGAATTACATATAGAAGAAGGGTTTGCTATAGAGCTCAAATATTTATCGGGAACAAAGTACAGTGTAAATTTCATATACTAACTGATTTTTAATCTAACACTATATTAAATAGACCAAAGAAAGTCAAGTATCATTTGGCTCAGTTGGTTGATAGTCATGTAAGATTGCTACCAAATGCAGATGGTGTTCATATGCAATGGTTTAATCAAACCATTTGTTCTGAAAAAGTTGTTTTCAAAACAATGCAAGAAGTTTTCAAACATGCTCAGAATTTTATTGATTTGAAAAGAAAAAAGTTTGTTGGCCGCAATAATGGCAGTTATAACCATGGTCAACAGCAACAAGACAAATTTGAAGTAAAATCTTTGTCGATTAGTGGTGAAGAAGGCAACAAAACTCTTTATAGGCCTCGTAACCAACAGTTGCAACAGCAACCACAACAGCCTCATCCAATGCAACTGCAGCAACCAATTGATTCTCACAAAGAGCATCATCATCATCAGCAGCAGCAACAACAGCAAACTCAATCACCATCGCAACAACAAACCCAACAACAACAAAGCTCACCTCTTTATAAAACAAGATTATGCGAAAGATTTGAAACTGAAGGAAGCTGTCCATATGGTCCCAAATGTAATTTTGCTCATGGCATTGTTGAGTTGCGTGGTAGAATTGTAACTGACTCAACAAATCAACAACAACAGCAACAGCAACAACACCAGCAAGATAGAAATGATGACCGTATCAATGTTGATTCAAATGGCAATCAATTGTTCAAAACAAAATTATGTGATAAATTTATGAAAGATAAATTTTGTCAATACGGTCCAAAATGCCATTTTGGTAAGTTTAGTCGTGTATTTTTAGGAAGCTTTAATTAAGAATAATGTTTTTTTAAGCTCATGGTGAAGAGGAATTAAAGACAAGACCAAAGAAAGAAGAAGCAGCTCCTATTGCAGAACGACGCCCTACCCCTCCTCTGCCACAGCAACAGCAACAGCAACATCGTTATCAACGTATATCAAATAATGAACAAATATCAAACCATATAGCAGTAGATACCCACCATGAAGATGTGTCCTTAGCTGATAAACGTAGCAATTGGAGATCAACCGCAAATGACAATAACAAGCATATGTAAGTAATATTTGGATGAATAGTTTAGGAACGAATTATTAATCAATGATATTATAGTGAGATTCCAAAGAAAATTGAGCCTGCTGTCGAAAGCACTACTCAAAAATTGTCAGATTTGTCTATGATTAGTGCACCTACCACTGCTATTGATACGAAACCTAACGGATTGACTCTTGCTAATAATGGCAAGAAAGAAAATCATGTACATGCCAGTGTTGTACCTGCCGTTTCAGTAGAGGAACTCCGTCGTCCTGCATTTTTGGAGCATCAACGTAGTAACAAAAAGGCAATAGCAGTAGCAGCGGTAGTACCTTCAGCCATTAATGGTCATGGTCATGGTCATGGTAATGGCAATGGAAAAGAAAAGAAGCATGCTGTTACAGTAGAAAACAATGAAAAATCTTGGATGAAAATTGTTAAATTATCTAAAGAAGAGCAAGATGAGATGGAAAATCAATCCACCAAATCTTCATCTGTTAGTACAACAACTAAATTAACTCAAAAAGAAGCCATCATTATTGAATTGAAAAAATTCTTTTCTTCCAATGCACCTCCTACTACTACTACAAAAGGAAAGCTTACTGACGATGTTAAAGAAGTAACTAAAATTGAAATGCGTAATGATTTATCAAAGAAGCAATTGTTGTACATTTTATTGGTGAGTCTTTTGGAAGAAGAGACGGATCAATCCATGTTGACTATATTGAAATCAAGAGATCATCTTTTTAAAACGGTAAGTTTTTTTATACTTCATCATTGAATAGTATATTAAATAAATTGCGTAATAATTTATAGCTTGTCAAGACAAATGCTGATCAATTATTACTGCTTAAAGCTTGGGATAGCTTTGTCACTATTCGTAAACCTATTATGGTGAACAAAACAGCAATTGCTTTATCTCATTGGTATGATTGTGAAATGATTGAGGAAGAAGCCTTTCTGGAATGGTTCAAAACACTTGAAAAAGATAGTTTAATAGAAAAGAAGAGTTCTAAATTTATCGAATGGTTGAATGAATCAGACAGTGAAGAAGAAGAATAAAAATGATGATATATAATTGTTTATTACATGAGTCTGTTTTTTATGTTCGTTTTTTTTTTTTTTTTTTTTTTTAAAAAAAAAAATATAGATGTGTGTAAAAATGAGTTTATATAATTGCAATATCATTTATTGCTTATCATCAGGCTTAGGACCACCAGCACCACCCATAGCATCACGAGCCCTGATTTTTTAAATTTGATTAGATTTACTTTGATAATTTAAACTATTTACTTACATTTTCATCATTTCGGGATCATTCATCATATCTTGAAGGTTAGGTGCTCCACCACTACCACCATTTTGACCACCCATCATTTGTTGAGCCCTGTGAACATTGCATTAGCTTATATAAATAGTGTCATATATTACAAAATATTTTACATTCTAGCAACATTAGGATTGCTCATCAAATTATCAAGAGCACCAGATTGCATCATTTGTTGTGCCATATTCATCAAAGCGGGATTGTTGAGCAAAGCACCGAGATCGGGCATACCACCAGCACCACCAAAGTTGGGTAAACCACCAGCACCAGCAGAGGTTTCAGCAGGACCAGAACGTTCAACACTACCAGTATTCAACTTGGATTTAGCAGTAGCTAAAGAAGATTTAAGAGTAGCATTGTTGGGGTCAAGTTCCAAACCCGATTCATAAGCATCAACAGCATCTTGATACTTGTTTAAACAGAAATAAGCATGACTATTATAATTGTAAATACATTATGTTCAAAATGAAACAAAAACAAACAAAAAAAAACTTACCCCATACGACTATAAGCCTTACTATACTTGGGATCAACCTCAATGGCCTTTTCAGCATCACTAACGGCCTTCTCGTGATCACCTTGTTGACTATAAGCAGCAGCACTAGAAACAACAAATGTTATGAATATTTGAAAATTCAAATGTTTGTATAAACCCCCCCCCCTTCCCTTCTCTCCCTCCCCAAAACATCCCCAATTTTTTTTTCTTACCGGTTAGCGTAGTAAACAGCATTGTTGGCATCAAGAGCAATAGCTTCAGTGTAAAGTTTAATAGCTTCAGGATAGTTACGTTCAGCAACCTTACGGTTACCCATTGCCTTCTTTTCTTCGGCGGCCTGCTTATTGTCTTCATTAGTAGAAGCCTGTTTCAAAATCTTTGTTAGTTTTTAGTGTTCTATATGTTTGATTTTCACATAATATTTACATCTACAAAAATAAGCAATTCATGTGAGCTGTTTTGTTATACTTATAAAATATACAAATAAACTTACTCTCAACCTTGGGAGCAGAAGCAGTAGAAGCAGTAGAAGCAGCAGCAGATGACTAAGAACAACGCGTCAGATATGTAAAAACAAAAACAAAAAGTGGTTTGATCTTCTAAACTATTTACCTTGGTAGACTTCTTAGTGTTGAGATAAACATCGAAAATAGAAAGCAAATTAGCAGGCTTAGTAGAATAAAGCTCCTTTTGTGCTTGATCATCAGCATCTACACCAAAAGCTTCACCAATACATTGCATTGCAACTAATAACCATAGACATTATTTTCTACTTTTACATTGATAAATTATTGTATTGAACACATACCTTCAATACCCTCGGTATCGTCCTTGTTGATAGTTCCATCTTCACAAGATTTTTGCAAGAATTCAAGAATAGAATAAACAAGAGCTTTCTTATTTTCAGTAGCAACCATTTTGTCTCAATATATTATATTAAGGGGAGGTAAAATAAAAAGTGATTGAGGACAAAAAAAAGTGCCAGAAAATTCTTTTTGATGATTTTATTAAAGGTCCACTACATGTGAAATACGGCTGTAGTATGTATTATACATCTATCATCGTCGTTGTTATCATATAAACTATTAAGTATAAATAAGATATATTAATAATACGGCAATTTCTTTTGATATTGAAAAGAATTGGAATGCTACAATGTAAATCTACCCCAATACACAACACAGCATTATCTTTAGTTTAATAGTAATTTATCACAGCAAACTGAAATAATGAAACTACGATTATTGCTACCTCTTTCTTGTAACCAAACAAAAACAAGGCAGCTGCGGCAAAAAAAAAAAAAAATTCACATGCCTAAACAACCTCATTCTTAAATTTCGCCAAAATTTGCTTTTTTAAAAAAACAAAAATCTAGTAACCTGCTTGATATGTTAAAAATTGTTTTTAATGTATAAAGTACCAAATATTTTGTTGTCAATAGTTGTAAAAATCCTTTGAGTAAATTGAATTGGGGGGGGAAGGGACTCTTTTTTTTTAAAAATATGAAAAATTAGTGTAACAGCAGTGGTAGAAATACTTTTCCTACTACTTTGCTTCCATTTTAGGACGGTTTCTTGAAACTATTGAACCAACAAATGTTTTTCAAACTGGTCGCAAGGACTCAATGATGGCATTATATTAAAGTGATGCTTTATTTGTGTAAACATGTATAAAAAACAAATTTTGTTACTAACCGAAAAAAGTGGCTATCTCTGTGTAATTTATCCTTGAATCATGCAGTTCTTTTAGATATTTGGGGAAAAACACTTAAGGCTTGTTTTGGTAAAAAGGGTTAAAAGTACAATTTGCTTTATCAGTTTTCCATTGGATAAGATAAAGACTTTTTTTTTTTTAAAAAAAAATAAAATTTTGATAGCTGTTTTTCAAAAAAAGCGTATAAATTTTAAGAAATTCCCCTCGATTTTCTTGGTTTTTTTTTTTTTTCTTTTTCTAAATCCTCATTATATAAAAATAATAGAATAAATGTGTCAACAACAAGCTGGAAAGGGATCAATCTTTGTATCTGGAGCTGATGGTGATAAAGGTGTAGCAATCGTTCAACAATTATTGCAATTGCCTGCTCAACATAAGCATTTATGTGCTCAACATGTCTATGCTGGTTTACCTGATGATACTACACCAAGAGCTAAATCTATTCAAGGCTTAGGTGCACAAGTTGTTGCATTTGATATATTCAATGATCATCAAGCTGCTGTAAATGCTCTTACTGGCATTACTAAGCTTTGCTTATTGATTGATCCATTGAGTGAAAGAATGCAGCGTTCCAATGCCTATTTATATGGCAAAGCGTAAGACCCTTATTTTTATACACGTATTGAACAATGATACTAATCTCTTACGTAATAAATAGCTTTATTGATGCTGCAAAGGAGGCTCATGTAGAACATGTTATATTTTTAACACCTTTTACACCACTTGATCCAATCAGTCCACCTGCTTCTCCTAACAGTGAACAACAATCTGTTTCCACACCCATTATTTATGGCTCTTATCGATCTCAATTTGTGCTTATTGAGTCTTATTTACACTCACAATTTGATAACAATCGTATTACTATTTTGAGATATCCCGGTGTGCTTCATCAACATTTACTTGTGTTTAGTAAATACATTGCTCAACACAATGCTTTCCCATTACCAGATCAACATTTAGAAATCACGGTAGAATCTTGTAACATGTTTGATATTGCTCGCGCAACAGCTTGTGTTGCTCATTCGCCTACTCTGCGTCATAGTAGAAATGCTTACAAGATTTCATCTGGTTTATTGACTTTAGAAGAAGTTGGTCAACGTGTTCTTTCTGGTTTGCAAAGAGAAAATACTATCAATCGTATGGATAGTGCTACCTTGCAACAAATTATTTGCGATAGTATTGGAAATGAAGACCAAGCTATCTTTTTAATGGAAATGTGGGGTCTTCAACAAAAATTAAGCGGTCGACGTTTAGAAATTACTAGAGACTTGGAGGCCCTTACGGGACAAAGCGGGAAATCATTGAACGAATACTTTGAAGAAGATGAAGTGCGTGATGCCTTCTTATCAAATCATAAAAACGGCGAATTGTCTTTATTTAAAGTAGCATAAAAATAACATGAGCCCAATAACAAATCCAATATTTATCATTTTATATATATATATATATATCACACACACAACACACATTTTATTATTATTGTACATATTCCAAATAAACAAATATCCATTTTGTTACACATATCTATAGTAACACAACCAACCAATATAAACCGTTTGACATACGATGTAATTACAATCAACATCTATTGGCCAAAGATAATAAAATACTAAAAAGGTCAGCTGGCAGCTATATGAAAATGACCATATATATTTACTGATAAGAAAAATTGATTACATGCCAAATTGGCGTGGTTAACATTATTGAAGCAAGGTTTTGTGTAATTCTTCGATTTTAGGGGGAATTTTTGTTCCTTATTCGATAAAAGCTAACTATATAAAATTTAATTTACTGACAACATTTCTATACTATATATGCTGTTCCTGAATATATATATATATTATATAGCCTTTTGAACTCATTCGTCATAATCATTAGTTTAATTATTAATTATTTTAGTGTGTGTGTGGGGGGGGGGAGCTTTACTTTCTCACACGAAATGTTCTCTTTCCATGATAGAAAAAATAAACTCTTAAATTTATCGGCTAATCTTATGTTGTTTAGGTAATAAATTGATTAATTTTATATATTGCCAATTGGTACACCTTCAAATTATTCAAAATATGTCAATAGGGTTTACAAATTGCCATTGGTCCCTTTTTCTTCAAGTTACGTAGTAATTAAAATTATGCAACTTGTTTTGTGTAAATATCATGTATTCATAATAATAGCTCACACAAAGAAAAAAAAAGAGCATTAAGCTCCAACCATACAGTATGTAACACAACAATTTTTTAAATAATATATTTCGGTTCAACAAATATTATGTACACTCTAATGCTTTCATGTAAATGCAAATACCTTTGTTGAATGTTGAAAGAACGAATACGTAAAGCAAAAGGTAAGGGAATATGTAGTTTACTTACAACTTACAAAAAAAAACATATGTAGCTTAGTTTGTAATAATATTTTAAAATAAAATTTAAATGTTGCTTAAGCCTTGACACATTTTTCTATTAAACAATTTGCAATGCGAAAACATGCATGTTTACCTGAGATGCTGTAGATTTGAATTTAAATAGATTTTCTTGTTACAGGCGCTTTTAAAAACAGATATTTCCTGATGGATTTACAGCACATATATATCGTTAACCAATGTTTATTATTACTAGAGTAGTCTTTGTTGCTAAGATGTGTGATTTTTTTTTTTTTTTTTTTTTTGTAGATACCTATTTTCGTAGTTTTTAATTTTCAAAATCGAAACTTACTCTCTTCTCTATGATTAACCTCATACTATACACTTTTTATATATACCCTAAACACTGTTAAATAGATATGAAATAATCGTATTATGCTACCTGTTCCTAATTTCATTTTATATAATATCACAAAAAACTCAAAAACACGTAAAGCTCGCTTAAGAACTGGGTATTACTTTTTATTCCTGATTTATTTATTTTTTTCACAAAAGAACATCAAGAAAAAATTATACGCTAATGTACCTGAGATGTCCAACTTTAATCCAAAAACAAGTATCCAAAAATATCCTATTTTTTGCAGTTGGTATAACGCTTTTCATTGCTAATGTTTCAGATTTTATGCGTATTTTGCTAATAAAAATTATAAACTTTGAGCTCTCATATCTCCACGAAAAATTAAGTTATGCTAGTACTTTTAGATAATAAAAGTTACTTGTTTTAAGCCTCTCTATAATATTTTTAAGTTTAAAAAAATTCCGAGCACTTTTTTTTTTATTTTTTGCTTTTTTTGACATTTTTTCTAGTAGATTTCAAATTTTTTATCGAATTGAGTAGTAATTATTTTTTGTTTGCATTATAGAAAGTACTAATCTCTGTTAGATCCATTTTAGAATTTTTGAAAATATTAACTTTTCGTAGAGATATCCTCGAAAATGTGTAAAAAAAGAATATCCTCGATTTTGCTTCCCAAAAAGACGAGTATACCCTCGTTTCAAATTTTGGATTTGAAAAAAAATTGACAAAAACCCTATTTTCTCCATGAAAAATGTACCTAAAAAGCTCATCAATAGCTTGATCGATAGGTAATTTTTTTACACATTATTTTAAATGTTTAATTTTTAAACATGTTTATAAAAAGTAGTTTATATCTTCAAAAAACCTTCAAAATTTTAATCGCATTTTATGCAAAATTTAATGTGAAACATTTGCTCAAATTTTATTTAGCCAAATGCAGAATCTTAAGCTGTACAAAAACCACTTAATGCTCTTTTTTAACTTACTTTGCAGCTTACGATCTATCGAACGATTTTGTTTTTTTGATCATTTTTGGATCATTTTTGGATCAATTTGTCAAATCGATTTTGAAGCTCAGTCGGTATAGGTTTTAAGCTGTAATGTGAGCTACTATTTTGATTATCTCAATGAAAAATCAATATTTTTCTATGAAATAAAAACGGCAGAGTAGCTCTTAAAAGAATACACCTTATGGTTGCCAAAAATTAGCAACTTAATTTTGGGGCCCAATTTTTTCAATCAATTTTAGATCAGTTGGGTCAATGATGAGCCAGCGCGCCTATATTTTGGTATTAGCTACTCTATTTTGAATCACATATCAACGGCTTGTAAAGAAGAGGCCTATGTATGTTAAAATTTTGATAGGGTTAGACCCAATATTGGACGAAAAAATTCGAAAACTATCTGAAATCTACTTTTTACGACTGTAAAAAAATTTTCTCGCCGAATTTCAGCCCAAATAAACTGCCACTCTACATAAACATTGTTGTAGTTATGTACTACACTCATATTTGATATCAACTTTTGTGAGCCATTGTGTATTTGGTAAACTTGAACAACAGGTTGGTTATCTGTTATCTGTTATTTATTTTTACCTTCTATGGTCAGTAAACTCGCCAGCTCTCACCGAATATAAATGCAAATGAGCTTACATTGCAGTGATAGGTACTCCTAGCGTTGTTCTATTAGAATTAAAATTATTTTAGTCTCCCTGGGTTGCTGTGGGAATGGGGAAATACAAACGCGCACTTTTTTCACCCATTTTGCGTGTAGTTCTTCAGATATTCTTTAGAAGCTTTTATAAAATCAAATAATAGTTTAAAATTAAATTTTGAGGTTTTGCCTGATGTGTAATAATAATATAAACAATATATCCAAATTTAATTAGCCATCCTCCATTGTTTTGGAAAGATTTAAGCACACGTTTTAAAAAAATAATATCTTTTCTCTGCTTGAAAAAATAGAGTAACTAAAAAAAAAAAGTCTTTTAAATCAATGAATATTGATCCAAATGAACTGTAATTTTCAAAGTATATACTGCTTGCTGTTGTAACAGTACTAGTATCCAATGATAATAATATAATTATAGCATGAACATATTTGTATGTTATGAGAATATAATGAAGTTTTGCTTCTATAATACAAGAGTAGTAGCATGATGATAGACACATAAAATGTAGCATTGCGTAATTTGTATGTTAAATCTTATAGTCTGACAGATGTTCTAAATTGGTAATTCGGTAATTCCTAATTCTGATAGATCAAAGATCACAGAGTTTCCTTTTTTATGAACAGCAGCTCAAAAACCTTTATACAATATAAAGAAAAATAACAGATTTTGAATTCAAACAACCAAAATCAATTCATAGAAATTTATATTTGGTACACTGGTGGATGTTTTCAAAGTTTAGTAGAGTTTGCAGATTGAGCTTGTTTGAATCAATATTGGTCGAAAAACGCTGAATTTTCAGATCGACTCATCCAAAAAATAAAGGTTAGTTAGCGAAATCACTTAAAGGAACATACTTTTCAATACATATCAGTGACCCTTTAAGTCATATTAGCAGAAACATCTTAGCAGGCTTTTGAAAGATGAAAAGTTGATTCAAGTCCTTTTTTTTAATGTCTGGTTTAACGAATGAATAGGTTTAATTATTAATATTGAATAATTTAATTGTATTTCCGTATTTTCCGTAGATGTACTAGAAGTTTCTGATTGTCAAAATGCTATGCCAGACATAAGGGTGTTAATTGAGTATACGGTGTAATACTTGCAATCCTAACCAAGAAATCTATCATGTATTCTGAATATTTCATTAGCAAATTTTGCTTGATAATTAGATTCTATTTGCATCTATATACTATAAATGAACTCTGTATCTATAGTGTTAATGCTTCAATATAGTCATATGTCTCGTTAGTACATAATGCGTGATAATCGTCCCTAAACAATGAGAGAACACAAAAACTTATATACAGCAAGCTTGTTTCACTAGACAACTCAAATGGCTTCCTTCCATAAATCCTCTTAGCCAATGAGGATAAAATGATTGACAATGTATTAAACCCTGATCAAATGATTAAGAATAATGTAACTTTGAATTTTCTAGATTTGCAATAAATTTACACGATTTACACAAATGCAGTAGGTAGTACCAGTCAAGCATAAATTTGAATTGTATTTCAATGTTACTATACACATGCTTTCTCCAACTATCATCACACCTTGTCGTCTGTTTGATTGATATTATAGTCTTTTTAATGAAGTTGGAAATTTAAGAGACGTAAGGTGTTATTGAACCAAAAGAAAGTTCAAGGAGATAATAATATAGAAAACAAACAATGACTAGGATGATGACTAGACTTTATTTGTTGTTCATAAATTTACAGTGCTTTATATAGTATTACAATCCGGGGGCTGAGAAAAAAAAAGCATATGCCCTTCAAATAATTGTTATGCCTTAATTTGTTATTATTATTAAGGGATTTTGTTTGTTTTCTTGGCTTCTCCTCTTTCTTTCACTTTCTCTTTCTTTTTGTTTTCTCCCTCTTTTCTTTCTTTCTTTAATCTCTTATTATGCTTGGACGCGGAAATGCAAATGCTGAAGGTGGTGATCCAGATTGCACTGAAGTTTTGGAGGATAACTCCCGTAGTATACTTATGGGTATTATCAGTCAATTGAGAAAAGATATGGATTTGCATAGGGTTACCCTACCTACATTTGTCCTTGAACCACGATCAATGCTTGAACGAGTGACTGATTTCATGAGTCATCCTGACTTGTTAATAGAGTAATGTTTTCTTATCTCCATATTCAAAAGCTTACAAGAAAAGTACTAATCTCATTTAACATATCAGGGCAAGCACAAAGACCGACCCTCTAGTAAGATTTTTGGATGTTGTTCGATACTTTTTATCAGGATGGCATATTAAACCAAAAGTAATTATACAACATATCGAATTACATTTTCTCATATGAAATCATAACAAACTTTACATAGGGAGTAAAAAAACCCTACAACCCTGTATTAGGCGAAATATTCAGATGCAAGTATAAATACGGTAATGGTACGGAAGCAATATATGTAGCCGAACAAGTGTCTCATCATCCGCCCATCTCCGCCTATTATTATGGCAGCCCTGAAAATGGAGTTTACATTCAAGGTGATCTTAGACCTAAATCGAGATTTCTCGGAAACAGTGCCGCTACCTTGATGGAAGGCGAAAATCATATTATTTTCACACATTTACATAATGAGAGATATGATATTACTATGCCTAATGTCTATGCTAGAGGGATTTTGTGTAATGTATTAAAGGCATTGTATGGACATGTGTAAAAGAAAAAATCTTATTAACTTTTCATAATCAGTCGGTAAAATGGTTTTAGAATTAGGCGATAGTTGTGTAGTTCGGTGCCGAACAAGCGATTTGATATGTGAGCTTGATTTTAAAACCAAGGTAAAAGTAGAAAACAAGACCTACGGTTAGATTTAGTATGCTGAAAGGCGTTGTCGATATGAATTAGGGATTTTTTTCAGGTCAATACAATTCTGTTTCAGGAAAGGTTAAAAAGGAATCAACAGGCGAAGTGCTTTACGAAATATCAGGCCAATGGTCTAGTGAAATTTATATCAAAATGGCTAAGGTATAAATACAGTTCGAATCGAGGAATATACAAAAGTTAATTATTATCATCGCTTAGGCTTCCAACAAAACATTATTTTTTGATGTGAAATCATCCTCAATTCATCCTAAAATAGTGCGAAATATTGATGAGCAAGAGCCATTAGAATCTAGAAGGTAACATTAATTGTTTATAGTTTATGCTTTGTTTATTAACCTTGGTCGATATAGACTCTGGTCCAAGGTTACATCCGCTATCCTTAAAGATGATATGGATACAGCAACTAATGAAAAGACTAGTATAGAAGATAAACAGCGCGAGGAAACCAAACAACGGGAAGCAGATTGTAAGGAGTTCAATCCACGATTTTTCAATATTATTTATGGTGATCAGTATGAATTCAAAGGAATCCCGAAGTAAGTTTAATTGAAAGTTATTATTGTTAAACGTCAATCTGACCCATACTTTTCTCAATAATTAGTTTTGATTACCAGAACAAAAGTAATGCCAAGAGTGAATTAGAAAATGCAGTATTTCCTCCCTTGGCTAGTGCTACTCAAACGGCTGAACCTTCACCATCCAATAGTATCAAAAATACAAATAATATAAGCAAATCTGCTTTTCCTATAACTTATTAAATATGCACGTTTTTTTTTTCTTTTAAAAACAATGGTTCCAAGATTTTCTTAAAAATTTAGAGTTACCCATTTTTTTTTAATTTACATTTATTTATTGAATGAAATTTCTGTTGCTAGACATAATTGATGCACAAATACATCTGATAATGCAATTTGAAAAATTCAGGAACAATAGACGGAAATTCAATTCAAAACTGGGTACTTGAGAAGTTTAATGTCTAAAGAATTTTCTACCGGTGCCATTGAATCAAAATATAATGCAAATTAGTGATATATATTTAATGACACGTAAAACTTGCTGAGATAACTTTGTTTTTGACGAAAAACTTTTGAAAAAAAAAAAACTCTACTTGAGCTTCCTTATTCAGAATTGTGCAATATTAATGTAATTTGTTATTCAAATTTAGCAGTGATATGATCAAATGCCATTTTTATTATATTTTTTAATTCAGAATAAAAAAAAAGCCCCTTTAAAAAACAACACGCCATCTATCATTCTCATCAGGACCGGCACCATAACAAGTAACCTCATTATGGTCTTCATTGAGAAGTTCATCATGACTATGTCTATTTATAAAATAAATGTTTGTATATTAGCAGTGATACCATAGTAATAGAAACGCAGGAAAGTTACTTACAATGTTAACCCGGTAGCGACATGACGGAGAACAAAAGAGCGGTTTGTGTACCAAGTCTAAGCGATACAAACATGTTAGAGATATCTAAATGGGAATGTATCATGGTCAAAAATCACTTACAGCGTCCTCAAGGTCAAATTCTTCATTTTCATCCTCATCATAAGTCCATTGCTCAACAATCCATTCATCGTTCGCATCGCTAGTGAAATCATCACCATAACAAGTAACTTCTTGTTGCTCAGTGATGGGACTAGGAATATCAGGATGTGAGTGAAGGTTTTTTCTAGTAGGTAAATGCTTGAGACGAATGACATCTCCAAAATTAACATCAACTTCTCCATCAATATCATCACCAATACGAGGAATAACAATAAAAGTAGCTTCATGAGAGGGTTCCCATCCACCAGCATAAACAACTTGTTGTCCACTACCATTTTCATAGAAATTTTCTTCGTTAGATGTTAAATAACGGCCAGTCATGTTGTGTTTTAAAGAGATATGGTTGCCAAATTGAATAGGTCCATCAGGGCGAGAGCCGTAATTAATTTCTTCAGTGTCTATTGTTATTGTGTTGGCATATTTCTTGGATATATCGTTATAAATTTGATAACTTACCAGACATTTTTATGTATAATTATTATTTTTGATTATATAGAAAAAAAGTCAGAAAACGAGGCCATCTTGGCAACTCTTTATATACAATGAACAAATACAATTATATATAAAGTTTGCTATCAAGTGTTACAAATGAACGTGCTATGTACAATTATGAGAACTTATTGAGCGGATTAGGTTCCGAGATATTCTTAAATACTCCAATGCAATTTTTATTCAGGGCAAAAATGTGGTAAGAGGAAAATATCTTGTATAGATTGAATTATTTACATTAAAAAGAAGATGATAAAAGATTAGAAAGACATTCCCTTTCCTTCAATAGAAACCTTGGGAGTTGATCTCTTGGGACCAGTTTTAATTGAGCGCATTGTGTTGTTTAATCTTCTGAAGGTATTATCAGGCTAGAAATACAAATAATTAGTAATTTAGCATTCATTACACACAAACAAACTTACTCGAGAATTTCTGTTTTTATCAGTTCTGATTGTGCTCTGAGGAGCCACATCATAATCTGCAGCAACAGCTTGAGGAACTCTGACAAAATGTCTATTCTCTCGTCTAAAATGCAGAAAAAAAAAGTTAAAATTTTAAAGTTTTTTTCTGTTGTACATGAGATAACGTACTTGTCTTCCTCTGGTTCTTCAGCAGGACGTCTGTATCTCTTTCTTTGATGAAGTCTATATAAAAAAAAAACATCAACACAAGCCGAATTTCCTTTTAACCGTATGTAAATCACTTACGAATCCTCTTGTCTGTATTCTTGAACAGCTGGTCGACGCTCTTTATAGTTTTCGCTACGTTTAATGACTAATCTACTCCATTTGCCAACCAATTGATCAGCCTTTCTTTTCATAGTAGGCTCAATACGAGGTGATTTGGTATAGAAATAAACGATTTTTCCAACACCACTTTCACGTAAATGATCACCTGCGATGGGAAGTTTGTCTAAAATATCAAGCATTTCGCTTTGAATATCTAAACTGGGCAAAGAACGATCAGGTAAAGGCTCAAGCCATTGTCTAATCATATCTAAAAGGCCGTTATCCAAAATAGCATCATGTAAATGTTTACTATTAAAAGAAATTAGTCAAATCATTAAATTTGAATAAGATAAATGACATACTTTGTCAGCATAGTGGTAACTTCTCCCAACATCTTCAACTTTGCAACTGCAGCTCTTCTTTCGCCATTAGCAACAGCATCTTCTTCAGACGCATTTCTCATACGTTCTCTTAAATTAGATAATTCTTCATCCATAGAACTTTCAAGATCTTCACCATCTTGCTTCTTTCTCTTCTTTTTGCCACCCTTCAAGGCTTTAGCAAATTCTCTGTCAATCTCGTCTCTCAAAGCTATAATTGAATTAAAATGAAAATCCTTTGTGATATTCTACTTATTATTCATACCTTGACGAGGATCAATAGGTCCTTCATCTTCATCTTCGACATTATTAGCAATATGACTAGGTGAACTGTTCTTCATCTCACGAATTTCGCGGCGAACTTCCTCTAGACGAGCATTCTCTTCATCATCAACATCTCTTTGTTTCTTTTTGAAAGAAGGAAGCTTTGTAATAGGTCTGGGTGCTTCTTCATCGTCATTTTCATCGTTTTCTTCGGCATGAACTGGTCTGACAGGTTCCTCGGTATCAGAGGCTAATATCTAATTGTTATTATCCGATGTTTATTTATACAGTTAGCTACTAAAGTAAATTACCTTGATCACCATCAAGATCACTCATTTCCTCCTCTTCTTCGCTAGAGCCAAACAATTTTTCTTGTCGCTTTATACACATTTAAAATAAGATAAATAATATTTCTAAAATAAATATCTGGGTACACTTACCATTGATTCTTCATCGTATGAAGCCATTTTTGATTATAAAATAATGGTAAAAGTTACAAAAATGATAGATATAATTTGCAACGATATATACGGGTGCGAAATAATGCGAATGGAAATGCCTCTTCTTTCCCAAGTGACATCACTTCATAAGCCTTAATACAAGTATATATAGTCACCTTGAAATCACACGACGAAAGCTCAAAATTAGATATTAAATGGCTCATATGAAATACGGAAGTAATGAAATTGAAGAATCAATCACTTAAGAATAAATTGATGGATCAAACTTCCATATTCAACAATTTGTTGCCATAGTTGCAAGCAATAGATAAATGTTTCAAATCGGTACCTGCATGGTTACCATAGCAACTAAATGAAATCATAATTGCAAATAAAATCAATAAAATTGCTTTAGTAGTATTGCTTAATAACTGTATCAAGTCAAAATCCACGAGCAAATACTTGCATGCAATGATTAGAATGGTTCAAAATCTACTGCATATTTAGAAGCTGTTAAAATGCCTTTCATTACAATAAAGTACACAAATGACTAAAAGAAGAGAAACTAAAATTTAGCATTTTTAAAGAAAATGCATTATTTCAATAGTAACAAGCAAGAAAATGCTTAATCATAGAATCAGATAACAACTACTCTTTTTATGAGATGCGCAACTCGCCAATGCAACTGTATGTGTTTTGTAGTTTATATCAAACGCATTTGCTAAACCCCTTAGATGAAATTTCCTAAGCCACAAGTTATTGAATTTGCAATAAAATTATGAATGAAAACATGCAATATCGACGAAGCGAAAAAACAATCTTACAGAACATAATATTGACGTTGATTAGTTGTAAATGCTAGCGCTTTATTGCCTTGCTCAAACATTAAATCACGTAATAATTCCAAATGAAAAATTTATAAAAAGGATGCCCTAAGCCACTCAATTGATTATCATACCATAAATGTCATTGATACATGTAATTTTATACCATTTGTTTGTCCAGAAAGAAAGCGAACATAAACGCATGCATGTCTTTTGATTTTTGGATTTTTTTTTATATAATAGTCTTTATTAACAAGCAATGATTGCTTGCGTGGAAAAGATTTCGTTTAAAGTAAATGCTAAAGAATTGCAGCGCTTAATCGAAAAGACCGAAGCCCATGTCCTGTAAAAAAAAAGTAATGTAATAAGTATATATTGATCAATAAACACCATCAAAACTCGTCAACTTACATCATCGGACTCCTCCTTCTCTTCAACAGCCTCCTCAGCGGGGGCATCACCGGAAGCGGCAGCAGCGGCACCAGAAGAGGCAGCAGCGGGGCCACCAGCAGAGACGGAAGCGAGCTTGGAAGAACCTTCAGCAATGGCCTAATATAATAATGAATAAACTAAACAAAAAATTTTACGCAAAAATCTATCAAAATTTACCTCAGCAGCGGTCTTGCCTTCCATGGCCTTGATCAAGGCAGAGACACGAGACTCATCAACCTCGACACCAACGGTGGTCAAGAGAGTCTTAAGGTCCTCAGCAGAGGGAGAGGTGTTACCACCAGCAACGAGAAGAAGATAGGCTGCGAGATGCTTCATTGTCAAATATCAACGTTCAAAAAGAGAGGATGAACCTTTGACTGCAAGGAAAAAAAAATTATTTATTATCATTTCTTTCATAAATTTTTTTCTCAAATTGACCTTCTAATTGGGTCGTTCAGTTCACGTCATGGGTGACTAGATAATGTGAAAATTTCGTGGGTTAAGGTACCGATTAAACAGAAAAAACGAGATTGAGAGAGGTCGTTAGTCAGTTTTACATGATTTGATTTAGAAAACTAAAATATAGCTGAAAAAGGGATTGAATCCATTTCATTTGGTTGTCAGGGATGCCTAATTGCTATAATTTTTTTTCAGCTCTGTATTGAAACACACAACTGGTGGTCATCACAACCGCATATGTCAAAACAGCAATTATTTCCTTCGGATTTTCGATACAAACCGGGTTTAAGTTTTTTTTACTCGATCTGAATATATTGTTAATTTATTAAGTTTGTATACTATTATTTCTATGCTTCTCAGCTATCCGCCGATATTTTTTTTATTACTATTTAGCCTTTTTTAAACGTACAATAGCATTCGTTTTGGAAACTAATGCCAAATCGGAGTTAATCGCTGTTCGCATTTTTGCTTTTATCAACTACCAAACAAAGCAATTAACAATACAACTTCACAAATCTATTCGCCTCAAACTCTCAAGCATTATATCTCACTCTGTAACAAACATAGGAGACTGATTTAATTTGAATTTATAAATAATCATCCCACCTGAAGAATTGCATGGACAATAATAGTTTAGGCACTATGGAAAAAAACATGAAAATAGCGATTTTAAAATTTAAAACTCTTTGTTTCTTTTTTTTTTTATGTAAGATTGTTATAAAGCTATACCTTGTCCAATAACATTTTCATTTAAAATAGTTTTTGCAATGAATACCATGCTAAATTTTTTAAAAAATAATAGTTTTATACCTCATTTACACCTTTGTTCTTTTAGTGGCGTTTGCTCATGACGTTTATTTTAACTACAAATAGTCTACTTGTTTCATTACTTTCAAGCTATCAAGCTCTTCAGTCATTACTATAAACTCGCTACCTCACTATCTTTTACTAGTCATATGCTGTGATGTAATTTAAGGAGAATTTGCCAATGCAGCTCTGGGATTAAACAAATTCTCGCAGGCCACTGCAAAGCACTTTGTCAACTTCCAAAGCAGTTAAACCATAGGCAATGTTACTGGTCTTTATTTCAATTTTATTGGGAGTACTAAACGTTTTGGACGAGCATGAGCGATTCAAATTTTTCAGCATCATCATGGATAATACTTCAATTTATACACGAGAAGATATTTCAAAATATGTTATGAGTCGAGGATACAGCTGTATACGCCTCTCTCTCTCTCTCTCTCTCTCTCTCTCTCTCTATCCTCCTGAGATAAATCTAATTGAGCAGTTTTGGTCTATTGTAAAAAGCAAGATCAAGAGAGCAAGACTCTTAGAAAAAGAAACTTTTAGCTCAAGAATTTCTAGAGCAAATAGCAATGCTCTTTACAGTGCTTTACAAGGCTTCTATTGTTATTCCGATTTAGAATGGCAAGTTTGTTTAAATAAACCCCCACTTCATGTATGGCACACTTTGTGCCAAATTTTTGTAATGTTAATAAAAAAAAACTAATTGTGCTAAAATGCATTTGATAGTGTGCCAGAATAGAAATATTTTTTGTGCTACTTCTTTTTTTCCAAGTGTGCCAAATGATTTGAGGAAGAGCGTACATCAACTCAATTTGGGAAATGAGCATCGAACATAGTCACTTTTGTTGTGCTTCTTCCACGTTTGAATTGATATAGGGCACAATCATTGTAAGATCGCGTAACTTATTATTTCCTCTTTCACTTCTTAATATATTACAAATCATGGTAACTTAATGCTGAAATTATCCAAACTGAAAGAGTGCGATGTTTAAATCATATTATATATAGGGTTCATCAGACAGAATCTTTGGAGCCACTGCTGTTAGTGCAGCACTCTTTATTTTCGTATACTATTCCATTTGGACTTTTGTTGTAGTAAGTGAACAATTGCAAAAGCAAATATCATGCACACTAACGTTAGTATTATTTCAGCCTTTCTTGAGTGAAGATTGTAGTCTTCAAAAATACTTCCTCTCTTATGAATATGCCATTTATTTACCTGCTGCCGTTTTAGTTGCAGGTGTTTCACTTATTACCGCCTTTTTTGTAAAGACAACATCCCAAAGCAAAAACAAAAAGGCAAAATAGATCCAATTCTTTATAATATACACTCATATACACACAAACGCAGATACAAAATAAAGCATTTTTACACATTTTTTACATGATAATCAACATTCAATGGAATTTACAGATGTTTCTTCATATCATTGGCCAGGGAATTTATGTTAATTGTATCCCGATCATGGTTGGTAAAGGATTGCAAGAAGAGTAAATGAGGAATTTGAAGAACATTTGAGTAAAATTAATCGGCAATTTGCATTCAATTGTTGTTGCTAGGCAATCTAGTTGCTAGGTAATCATAATTTGATTTCGGATCAGACTTTAATGAGTCTTATGTATGAAAATAAACTTTTACTCTTGTCTCCAACATTTGCAACTGCTTATTTGATAATCAAGGTATCGTGACTCGACAAAGCCATGTCCCAAATTTTTTTTATTCTGACAGAACTGAAAAAAAAGCTTTTTCATATATCAATAGCTTCTTGTGATTGTTATAGATTACATTTACACATATATTTAAAAAATGAAGGACACTACCCTCCCCGAAAATGTCGAACTTTTGCGTACTCGTGTTATGGTAGAAAAAGACAGAGTTTTCAGTGTTAGTAATTCAAAATTATTTAGACATTTACCGAGAATACAAGGTCTAATGTAACATTTCAAATTATAGGTCAGTGGAAGTGATTACCCTAACCAATATCGTGGTATTAGTAATGCCTTTGACCTTGAAGAATTCAAGAAGGTAGAATGATAAAGCTGTTTTTAGTAGAATAATTCCAAATGTTGATGAGATTCCTTTTTTATTTAGAATTTCAAAGTAAAGATTCAACGTTTATCCAAGCACAGTGTCGAATTTGATTTGATTGGAATTGACGCGTCTGTTGCTAACGCTTTCCGTCGTATCATGATTGCCGAGGTAAATTGAATATTTGATTTGTGAAAGGCTCATGTATTGATATTAGTGAAATTTAGGTACCTACAATGGCCATTGAAAAAGTATATGTTATGAACAACACCTCTATTATTCAAGATGAAGTTGTTGCACACCGTTTGGGTCTGATCCCCATCAAGGCTGACCCTCTTGAGTTTGATAATATGACTGAAGATGGTGGACCTACTGATCTTAATACACTTGTTTTTAAATTGAAGAAGAGATGTGAATTTAATCCTGAAGCTGCAGCTGATGAAACTGACCCTAACAAGAAATATATCAATAGTTTTGGTAGGGATTTTCTGCTTAAATATTGGAATGATAAATATTAATGTGAATTTTGCAGTTTATTCTGGCGATTTAGTTTGGGAGCCCAAGGGTAATCAAGAGGAAAAGTTTGGTGAAAATCCTCCTAGACCTGTTCATGATGATATTGTCATTGCTAAATTAAGACCTGGTCAAGAGATGGAAATGGAATTGCATTGTCAAAAGGGTATGGGTAGAGAACATGCTAAATGGTCTCCTGTTGCCACAGCATCATATCGTATTTTGCCCGAAATCACTATTTTAGAACCTATCACCGGCGAAGATGCTGAAGATTTCAAGAAATGCTTTGTTGATGGTGTTGTTGATGTTGTTATGGTAAATGGTGTAAAGACTGCCAAGGTAGTCAATGCCCGTAAAGATACAGTTAGTAGAGAAGTTTTACGACATGATAAGTTTGACGGCAAGGTTCGCTTAACCCGTGTCCGTGATCATTTCATTTGTAAGTATACATATTCTAGTTTTATGCACATTTTCTTATACCGATTTTGAATAGTCAACGTTGAAACTTCTGGTATTATTCCAGCTGAACAGATTTTCCTTTCAGCACTTGATGTCTTTATGGAAAAGATCAAGGACATTCAGCCTCTTGTAGACCGTGTTGTATCAAACGAAATTGCTTAAATAACATTTATATAGTCGCATCCTTTTTCCTCTCTCTCTCTCTTTTTTTTATCACTTTTATTACTACATAACCCACCAACCTCCTTATTATAAAGCAACATTACGCATCGATTGTGTTGATTTAAATTTTTTTAGAATAAAACATCTGAAGTACATATATTAAATTTTATTTGGTCAGAGAAGATTTTTGGATATAGACGTGAACAAAATTTATCTCAAACTGTGCCTCAAGTATTACATAGTTTTCGAGTGATCACAGCAGAGCTGTCGAGCGCTTTATAAGTGTAGAGAGGTATCTAGTACTCTAATAATAGCTTGATGCTGAACAAGGTTAATAACTGAAAATATCTTTCTTTGACTATTTAGTAACATGTATGGGCAAAGGAACAATGCATAGCTTCAACTACTGATATACCATTACATCTTTGGTCTGCATAATGGCTTCCTTCAGTTTTTTTTTTATATATCATTTCCAAAACTATAGCCATATTCAATAATTTTTACTTTTTTCTTTGGTAATCTTAAATATAACCAAATAAATACTATATGTAATTAATTCAATCAATAAAACAGATAAAATCAAGCTCTATTACGTATCTTCAACCATCTGTACTTCCTACGTTTCTTTTGAAACAGACATTGGATAACCATTAAATCTTTAAAATCAACTTATAGAAGCATTTGAACATTGATTTGTGTCACTTACCTTGAAATAGGCGCTTCAATATAGAACAAAAGAATAATGCCAATGTTTATCCAATACTTGTTGACTAAACGCACGGATTGAAGTATGCAAATGCAGCTACATTATATGACATACAAATGTGAGGATAAAATGTATATACATGATTAAAAACAATTTTTAACAAAATATATATTCAAAAATGCGGATCATAATAAATCAGCTTATATAGGAAACAAAGGTTCGCGAATATCTGATACTTATATTTGCTTGCAATTATTTAAAATAATATTGAAAATCCAACAGTCTTTTTTTTAAAAAAAATGAATGTAAAACATATCGCACTACAACTTTAAGTATATATAAAGGGAACTTATACTTGTTAGCTTCAGTAACTGTCATTGCCATCTATGCTGGTTTCAGCTAATTTAGCGCTAGTTCTAATTGTAAATGATATAATTAATCATAAAACCTATTTGGAAAAAATTGAGTATCAGATTCCTACGATGTAGCCATTAACCAGCAAATAAAATTAAGATATATTATTTACATTATTATTGTGCATTTAGTTTAATTTTAAAAATTAATCTTGAACCATTATTTGATTCTATATACATTTCCAAAGAATATCGGAAACACTGCACACAAAACAGCTTAGAAAGAGGCATGATTTCATATCCTCTTTTTCACAGCAACTCGGGGATGGCTAAAGTAACTGCAATCATGTGAATTAGAACTAGGAGCATCTACCATCTACCATTGAAACGGAAGCTCATTTGGATTCATATATGGCGAGAACTGGCGAGAACTGGCGAGTTTAACTAGCTGTAGTAAGTAAAAATAATTTAGCAGGTAGCCAACTCGTTGTTCAAGTTTGCCGAATGCACAATGACTCATGAAAGCTGGCAGTAGAAACGCGTGCTGTACATAATTACACCAACGTTCATGTAGTGTGGCAGCTTTTTTGGATCAATATTTATAGAGATTTCATTTTAATTCTTTTCAATAAAAGCGTGCAGCAAGGTATATGTGCACTTTAGTAATGCTTTTCTCAGCACATAGTAGCTTGTAAAAGTTGCCATTTTAAATTATTGCGTCTAAAATGTGTACATACTTTTATGTAAGGCTCAAGGTTATTTGAATTGAAATTCGGCGAGATAGGGATCCAGTTTTTTCTAGTTTCCGTTTATAGTTGTCAGAAAGTAGGTTTCGGATGGGGTTCGATTTCTTTCGCCCAATATTGGGTCTAATCATGCCAAATCTTTAGCATAAATGCGCCTCTCCTTTAAGGGCCATTGATGTATGCTCGAAAATAGAACAGTTAATACTAAAATATAGAAGCGCTGGCTTGTAATGATTCACATTACATAGCAGTTAAAGTAACTGCATGAATTGTTTCAATAATCAATAATATAAATACTCAAGTAGAAACAGATATTAAAACATTAATGAAAATATTTGTTTTATTCTTCTACATTATTTTAATAATTTAATCAAATAAATATATTAAAACTTAAAACACAACCCTCAATATTTCTTAATACTGCTTGTCAAATATTAATCATCCTTAATACATAGTAAGTATTGCCAAAAGCAATATTAAAAATACATTAATAACACCAACGTCCACCCCAAAGTATTTCTTTCTAATAGCCTAACCTATCTCAAGAACATAGTACTCTTTGCATGGCTCATCATTGGTTTGACTGCTCAAAAATTGATTGAATAAAATTGATCCCCAAAATTAAGTTGCTAATTTTTTGCAGCCACAAGGTAGATCCTATTAAAAGCTACTCTACTATCTTTGTTTTATCGAAAAATATTGATTTTTCGTTGAGATAATCAAAATAGTAGCTCACATTACAGCTTAAAACCTATACTGACTGAGCTTCAAAATCGATTTGACAAATTGATCCAAAAATGATCCAAAAATGATCCAAAAAATAAAATCGTTCAATAACTCGTGAACTGAAAAATAAGTTAAAAAAGCTTGCTAAATGGTTTTTGTACAGCTTAAGATTCTGCATTTGACTAAATAAAATTTGGGCAAATGTTTCACATTAAATTTTGCGTAAAATGCGATTAAAATTTTAAAGGTTTTTTGAAGATACAAATCGCTTTTTATAAACTTGTTTCAAAATTAAACAATTGAAATAATGCGTAACAAAATTATCTATCAATCAAGCTATTGACGAGCTTTTTAGGTACATTTTTCATGGAGAAAACTGGATTTTTGTCAACTTTTTTTTCAAATCCAAAATTTGAAACGAGGGTATACTCGTCTTTTTGGGAAGCAAAATCGAGGATATTCTTTTTTTACACATTTTCAAGGATATCTCTACGAAAAGTTAATATTTTTAAAAATTCTAAAATGGATCTAACAGAGATTAGTACGATCTATAATGCAAACAAAAAATAACTGCTACTCAATTTGATAAGCATTTTGAAATATGCTAGAAAAAATGTCAAAAAAAGCAAAAAAAAAAAAAAGTGTTCAGAATTTTTTTATACTTAAATATGTAATAGAAAAACTTAAAACAAGTAACTTTTATTATCTAAAAGTACTAGCATTGCTTAATTTTTTGTGGAGATATGAGAGCTCAAATTTTTTAATTTTTAACAGTAAAATACATGTAAATTCTGAAACATTAGTAATGAAAAACATCATACCAACTGCAAAAAATAGAATATTTTTGGATACTTGTATTTGGATTAGAGTTGCGCATCTCAGGTATATTAGGATATAATTTTTTTTAGTATTATTTTTAGGGAAATAAAAGTAAATTAGATTTGAAAAATGAAACTCAATTTTTTATAAAAAAAAAAAGCAGTGAATTTTACCTGTTTTTAAGTTTTTCGTCGGATATAAATATACTCAAGAATGGGTAGCATATAGTGAGAGTTATAAGTAAATAACGATTATTATTTTTGCTACAAAAACGTAATTAAAAAAAGCAGAAATGGGCAATAATACAATTATAACTTTTAAGTTTATTAAAAGTAAAGCAAGGATTCATCAATTCGATGGATCATTGTGGTATTTATATTAAACGTCTAATTAAAGTTACTAATGCAGTAATTTGATTTTCTCTATGTTAAAGCTGATGGGAAAAGGGATCAGCAATTATTAATTCAAGTTATACAATCGTCTATAAATGTATATGGTATATTAAATTGTAGTTAAGTTTCTATAATTCATGTTCCTGGTTCTCGCACCAGATTTATGTTATTAATTACTAATTCAATTTGATGTGTGAAAGACTGCCGGTAGTTCACATCAATTTTCAATACAATAAAATAAAGAAGACTACAAGTGGTGATTATATCACGGAGAACGTAGGGTCTTTATTATTAAGTTAAAAAGGAAGCCAGGAGCCATCAGGTCCTGGTTTCTAAAAGTATTTATACTATTTCAATTCCATTTGGATGTCAGATTCAATATGGAATTGAGTTGATATTTAACATAAATAATAGGCAAAAAACCGACAGGTAGCTTAATGTGTGTAATTCATAGTAGCTGCTTAACAGTATATAAAGTATATATAAAAAGTATTATTTTTTAGATTAGTCATGGAAGATAGGGTACGCTCTGATTTTAAAAATTCAAAAGTATAAGAATTCAGTTTTTTAACTATTCAAATTTTACTCGATCAGATATCTATAAAAAAAAATACAAAATCCACTTTAACGTATGGAGTGTAACTTTAATCAAACGATAAGTTTTGTTAAATGAATACATTATTTTTTATTGGCTAATTAAAAAGAAAAGCAATTAAATGTTCTGGAATGTAAGCATTTAGCTTCTATAATGGAAAGGAAATCAGAACTTATTTTTTATTATTTTATAGAAGATACTCCAAAAAGGAGCAAATTCAGCAAGTAGTGGCAAAAAACGTTCAAAATCTTAGTGTATTGTAGCATCAAAGGCTAGTCTAGTACCTTCAATTCCTCGCTCATTCATGTAGTACTACATGTAATTTATTGTTTTAATGTATTAACATTATCATTAACAAATAGACCAATAGCATTTTCATTACAAAATCTAGCGTACAAGTAGAGATTTCAAGCTGAAACTTTATTAATATTACCCACCTCAGTTTTGTATTTTAATTATGAAATCAGATATTTGTAACAGATACAACTTGCCAAAGTAGAAGCGCTGGGAATAAGAAGAGGTTTTGAAATCAAATATATTCTTCAATTTTCCTGGGGCGTATTACGAACTCATTTGAAACTCTATTGCTTAGAATTGAAATTATACAGCGCGTTGCCCTAAAATGAAAAGCAATTTATAAACGCATGTCAATATTATGTGGAGTTGGGTATTAAACGAATTAAATTTAAATAAAATAAAACTCTTCAAAAGCATTTCATATGCTACGCCTTCAATGGAGTTGTTGAAATCAACTACGATCCTCCTCTCTTTCAAGTTTTTTAACTAAAACTCTAATTATTCGCTATCATAAGCCAACGTGCACAACATAAGCTGTATATAATATTTCTTTGTATACATTGCTAACATTTTGTTCTCAATTTTGCATCTGTTATGGTAAAAATTAATTTTTTTTTTTATTTTATTTTTTTTTGTTGAGGAACAACAGACTTTCTTCGTAATCTTGGGAGTAATTATTCAAATTAGGCAAATTCAATATATTTTTATTATATGATGTCTGTGAAAAGCTACATAATAATGTAGCAAATCTAGTAAAATATAATTACAGAATATATGGGCTGTATTAAAACTATTTATGATGACATTTTGTTATTGCTTCTTCTAACTTTTACAGCTGAAGCAAGGTTATCCAAAACGGATTCAGTTTCTTTCCAGTCAATGCAAGCATCAGTAATAGAAACACCATATTTTAAAGCACAAGGGCCGTCATCAGGTACATTCTGTTTACCTTCATTTAAATGAGATTCAATCATAACACCAACAAGTGCATTTTCTCCTTGAGCGACTTGATCTGCAATACACTGTGCTACTTTAGGTTGATTCTTGTGATCTTTGTTAGAATTTCCATGAGAGCAATCAATCATAATAGCAGAAGGTAAACCAGATTTTTCTAACAATTGTTTGGTTTCTTGTACACTTTCCACATCATAATTGGGACCTTTTTTACCGCCACGCAAAATAACATGGCAATCTTTATTACCAGTAGTATGAGTAATACAGACTATACCAGCTCTATTAAGGCCTAAAAAGTGGTGTGGAGCAGCAGCAGAGCCTATACCGTCAATGGCAACACCTAGACTTCCATCAGTGCCATTCTTGAAACCAACAGGAAAAGATACACCACTAGCTAATTCCCGATGAAGTTGAGATTCAGTAGTCCTAGCGCCAATTGCACCCCAAGATATCAAATCAGCCATGTATTGAGGAGAGATTGTATCTAAAAGCTCAACAGATACAGGCATTCCCATGTTGGTTAATTCGTTCAAGAGACCACGACCAATACGAAGGCCTTTATTGATGTCAAAGCTTTTATATATTTGGTTTAGTATCATTAAAATTACACTTTATGTAGAAATTACCTTCCATCAATGTCAGGGTCATTGATTAAGCCTTTCCAGCCAACAGTCGTTCTTGGTTTTTCGAAATAAGCACGCATAACAATAACAAGGTCTTCCTTATGTTTTTCTTTTGCTGACATTAACAGTTTTGCTATAATATAGATATAAGTATGAATACATTACCGAATTATTTAGATACTTATCAATTACCATATTCTTTTGCTGCAATTGTATCATGAATTGAGCAAGGGCCAACAATAACAAATAACCTATCATCTATTTTTTGAATGATATTTGATATATCATTTCTTGCTTGAATGATTGTTTTCTTGGATATATCCGACTATATATAATGGATCAGTAAATGATTTTAGTAACGTATAATGTAGATCTTACAAGAGGAAATTCTTCTTTTACATAAGAAGGTGTAAGAAGTGCATTGTAGCCTTGGATTCTTATATCGTCAATTTGATCTTGATCTTTTGTCATTTTTAAAGAAGAAAGAGAGAGAGAGAAAACGATCCATTGTAATATATCACAAAGACATCCAGTATTATTTATTTGTTTGCCATCAAATGTATCAACAATTTTGACGGCATTTTTAGATATCCGAATATTATAAGACTTGTTTTTTGCGATACAGACAATTTTTGAATGTTGTCATTGTTTCCTGTTTGTATAATATCATGATACCAACACCGGATTTATCTCATATTAAAAGAGAAGATTATGAAAAAGTTTATGAACCAGCAGGTTAGTATATATATATTATATATATAAAAGAAAAAGAAATATATTAGCAACATGCTCATAATATTGTAGAGGATACATTTTTATTATTAGATGCTCTAGAAGAAGATGAAAAATTGATTCAAGAGCTTAAACCTTGTATTTGTTTAGAAATCGGGTAATTTTATTTGACATTCAACAATAAATCCTGAAAATTAAACAATAGTAGATCTGGTTCAGGATGTGTTACAACCTTGCTAGCCAAGATAGTTGGAAATAAAAATGCTGGTAATCCTTTTTTCATTAACAAAACAACTATTTTTACTAATATCCCCTAGTATTTTTAACCACTGACATTAATGAATTTGCATGTGAAACAACTAGACAGACAGGTTTTCGTAATGAAATTACACAAATTGAACCTATTAGAACATCTCTTGTCGATGGAATCATGCCAAGATTAAAAAATTGCATCGATATTTTATGTTTTAATCCACCTTATGTGGTGACAACACATGAAGAAGTTGGTAGTTTGGGAATTGAAGCTTCATGGGCAGGAGGTATTGATGGTAGAGAGGTGATTGATCAATTACTGCCATTAGTTAAAGATATTCTATCTCCAAACGGTATATTCTATCTCTTATTGATTAATGAAAATAAGCCTGATCAAGTGGTTCAATTGATGAAAGAATCATATGAAATGAATGCAAAAATCATCATGGAACGTCGTGCTGGTAGAGAAAAACAATTTATTGTAAAAATTACTCATTAAGAAGATGCGATAGTTGGTGTACTATTTAATAAATGTTGTGTATTTCTAGCAACTGCATTATAAACAAGTCTATATTTAACACATATGTTTAGTTATATACCTCAATGCTAATAAATAAAAGCCTTTATAAACTTACTTTGTCCATTCAACAAAACCATGTTGAATACCGCGAAAAAATCCAAATTTCTTTGCAGGGTTTTTTGCGTTAATTACACCTCTAGTTCTATACCATTTCCAAGCTGTTGAACAGATACTCCAAGTGAAACCACTGATGAAAGGTATTATAATATTATCTTTGACAACAATAGACCATAAGATAGAGATATTGGATGCTCCCTTCTCTTGCAATTGCGAAATAGACTTTTCAACTTGCTTTTCAAAACGCATATCTGGTACTGTAGGTCCTTTTTTAACGGGTTTAGTAACAGAGAAATTATCATCATCATCGTCATCTTCAAAATCCAAATTATCAATATCAGGTTGTAATAATTCTGTTTGACGTCTTTGAAGTTCAACAAGACGCGCTAATTCTTCATTATCGTAATCACTTGAAGAGAAGAGCAAAGGCTCTGGTGTTGTATCTGTTGACATGATTATTATACTTTTGAGAAAGAAAAAAGTCTCGCCTATCGCACATTTGGATGTTGAGATACAAGTACGTTTTGAACGTAAATGTGATTGGATACATGTTTCAATTTATAATGAAATATTTGAATGAATTTCATGCTATCAATATGCTATAAAATAGACGATATTTCGAATAGAATACGAATTAGAATCAATTAGACCAAATAATTTGCAATTAATTCACTTGATTGTCATAAATAGGTTGAATCTGCAGTAAGGATATCATGAAAGCCATCTTCCCGAGTTTGGAAAACGGCCGTCATTTCTTGGTCATCATCATTTATTTCTTTCTTTCTTTCTTGGTTTCCATACTCTTCTTTCTTTCCTTTTCTTCTTCATATCAAACAAAAACATAACATGAGTGATACCGAAGATAGCTCACAAATTGGTGATACTAAATTTTGGCATCGTAAAAGTTGCTCGAATCGTATATTTATTGGGCCTTGGGATATTAGGGCACCTCCTAGTTCTCCTCCATTGTTGCCGGAGCAAACACTACTTCCAAACACTAATCAAGACAGCTCTTCTATTATATCCGGCTCAAGCATGAGATTATTAAATGAGTATGATAATTAAAACACATTTTTTAAAACTTCAATTCACTTAACGTCTTTTTTCATTATAGTCAAACATTTGTGAATAGTGATAGCTCAATAAAAGCCATGCATAAAACCTCGCGTAAAGACAGTGGTGGTGATTCCAACAAATCGCCTACCTCGGTTCGGTCACCTGTAGGTCAATCAGTTACACCCAGTTCAGGTGGAACTAGTTTTTTAACTGCTCGATCAAGAGCAAACTCTACTATTTATAACAGCATAGACTCACAGCCCCACTATCTAGAGCATATGGTCAAACAACAAGACGAAGATGAAGACGAAGAAATTGATTACATTTTATTAAATTCAGGCATGAATATAGAGCAGCCATCATTATCATCATCATCATCACCACCACCGCCAAAAGACAGTAGTGATGTTGAATCCATCAAAACAATTAGACCAGTTAATAAAGGCAAATTACCCATGAATCAACAATCAAACAATAAAGAATCAACACCACCAACAACTCCATCTCCTCCTGAAAGAAATAAAAAAAAGATAAAACGAAAACATCATCATCATCATCATCATCATCATCATAAAAAACCTCTAGTTTGGAAGAAGACTGGATCTGTCTTTGTGTCAAGATTACCAACTATTGTCACACCAGAGCCTGCATCAATTCCGACAGGTAAACCTATTAAGAGAGAGCCTATTTTATGTATGCGATCTGCCACAGGTTATCTAAGTAATGAACCTACTCGTTACAAAGCAGCTAAAGAAGCAAGGTATGATCTATTAACCGAAAAATGGAGACAAGTTGAACTTGTGTTGACTTCATCTTATTTGTCAACCTACTCTTCATCTGTAAGTTTTGTTATTAAATCTTTGGAATCTTTTACTAAGCTTTTCTTAGACCATGTTTTGGCCGAAACAACGATTAGAGCATCGAATCCATTTGGAAGGCAGCCGTAAACCTAAAAGATTAGAGTTATTCCTGTTATCTGCATTGGATTATTCATTTTGCTTGCGATATCAAACCAATTCAGGACGTACACCTATGATGGTTACAATGACATTTAAAGCTAGATCATTTTTGAAATGTCAAGAATGGTATATGCAATTGTACAATATGTTGCCTGCTGAAAACAAACGTACATTGCCTGAATGGTGTCAAGTTTATATACCCACATTAGATCTATCTGTCAACTTGCCACTGACAAAAAAAAATAGTGCTGTTACTATGGAAGATGTAAAAGAAGCTGTGATTACTATATTAGAAGATGAAGGAGATTTGATAGAACGTCTTGTACATACAGACCGAATCAATAGAAATTTATCGGTAGACGATTTAGGTCTTTGTTGGACTACAAAGGATCGGGCTGAATGGATTTATTGGACACACTCTTCCTCTGACCCCAAAAAACGAACTGATTATGCTATATGCCCACAGAATATTGAGCAAACTCATAGGCTTGAATTGCGATTAATTGAACATACACCTCACGATATTATATTACGGGAAAACATGACTTTAAAAGAGCCTCCACCCGTAGAAGGATTTCTCATGCGTGCTTTTGATTTCAATGGCAGAAGTGCATTCAAGAAAATGAAAATGAATTACTTTGCATCTTTTGATCAGTATTTGTTTTATATTCCTGCCAGCAAAGTATCATCGCCAAATATTGCCTGCTTTATTGATGAGGACCTACTACCAAGAAACATTAGAGCACAGCCTTTTGTTTCAGCAGTATCTCCTTATACACCGTCATGCACTCCTGAGGTCGAAGTGAACGAGATTATGAGACGTATGCGGCTCATGACAGAATCTAAAGGTGTCATTGATCTGACTGAAGTTTCTTACGTCCGAAGAGCATTTTCTGATGATATAACTAATTTAGAAGAAAGTGCTATCTCGAACCAATCAAGCCTTAGTAAGAGATCAAGTCAAACACCCATGCTACCTAAGCATGATAAACCTTTAAGAAAGCAAAGCTTCTTCGCTGCTAAACAAGACCGTACAAAGCCTTGCTTGGAAATCATAATGGAAAACGGTTTACAAATCAGATTCGAGGTAAAATGCCATTTGTTACATGAAACCTCAACTTCTAATGCAAATGTTACATTAGGTTTATTCAAGTGAAACTTGCGATTTATGGGTGAATTATTTGGCGCAGATTATTGTTTATTGGAAAGCTCGTAAAGAAGCTGAGAAGGACTCATATTCTTACGATAATTTTGTAAATAATTCAGCGATTGAAGGTGAAAATGCACTGATCAGAACAGGAGTCAACACGCAAGACGGGTGTGTGCATCGAAAAGAGGAAAGATTAGCAGATACTCGAATCTGGAGCTACTGTCTGTACGAACAATGTCGAGATGTAGCTGTAAGTTTTTTTTTTTTTCCAAGCTGTAAGATTGTTTTTTCTAATATTGATGTATTATAGAAATCGGGCATCCTTTATTACAAACCTCATAAACGAGGTTCATATTCACAAAAAATATTTATACTGACATCAAATGGCTGGATATTATTCTTTGATGTTTTTAATCGCGAAACTAGCAAGAAAGTATCCAATCATGAAAAGAAAGGTGCTATTGATGTTGCAGGCTGTTATTTTTACTCTGGTGTTGACTGTAGTAAACAGAAAAAGGGTTCAAATCAAGAAAAGCAATGGAAAAAGGCTGCTCGCATTTACAGTAATGGTTTATCTACTGATGATGATTCGCTATCTTGTGTTTTTTCAATTTGGAAGCCAAAACTTCGACGTTACTTTAGTACCAAGAGACAAAGACTACGGGTTTATCGTCATGATCAACGACTAAATCCTGATGGTCAAACATGGACTTTCCTGGCCAAGAGTAGAAGAGAAAAGGAAGAATGGGTGTGTGCTTTAAATACAGTAACTGAACACATGATTCGTTGTGAAAAAAGATAGTGTAGTTATGCTTAATCGCTTCAAATACTGCTGCATAAAGTTCTAGTTACCAAAGAAATATGAAATAAAATAACTCATAAATCAATAAATATAAACTGGTTATGTATATTACTGCATTGTTGCGTACATAAAATCTTAAGTATGTCTTTCTTTTATTTCCAATACATTCATACGTGTTGAAACATTCGAAATCATCTTCTAAATGTTCAATTTATCAAGGTGAGAGGAATAACTTTGTTGTCGTTAGTCCTTCAAAACTAAATTTTCCTTTTCGGCTTGAAACAGAAATACTTTTTAGGCGAGATCCCCTTACTCAAACACCACGCTACTCACCCAATGTATACCAATGAGGTGGTTAGTAAAATCCAAATGAGGTAAAAACAAAGCTTTGCATCCAAAGCGTATGACATTTAAAGGCTGGAAATGCAAATCAGATTTTTCTTCAGATATCAATATTCTGGCAGTCTCTTTGTAATTAGATGATAAAAGAAAATGCTGTCCAGGCGAATTTTCAGGTTTTATATACAGGAAAGATATTACTGATTGCATTGATCTCTCCTCCAAATCAATTTAAGACGAATCTCGAACAGTTAATTCTGTAAGCACTATCTGATAAAAGCGATCGTCTATCTTGATTACAATTTCAGTCAGCTTGCTGTGAGGCATAACGTTGTAAGTTTCCCATTTCTAGCTGTTATTACATATTAAACTACCCAAAAGTATTAAGGGAATTAAATTGAGAGCCATTCAGCTTATTTAAGGCATAGCTCTTCTAACATCAATTTCAACATTTCAACACCAAAAAATTTTAAAGTCTCCAATTTACTTGATACTATAATGTCAAGATGTATAACTTGATATTTACTAATATTATTTTAAAAAATAAGCCTTTTACGCAATGAAACGGTCGTATTATTATGCCACCTGTTCTTAGATTATTTATTCTATATATTACGAAAAAAGACATAAACCCCACTATTCAGTAACTGGGTCACGCTTTCCATCCCTAATTTACTTTTTGTTTCCACAAAATAATACAAGAAGAAAAATTATATGCTAATGTACCTGAGATGTGCAGCTTTAATCCAAAAACAAGTATCCAAAAATATCCTATTTTTTGCAGTTGGTATAACGTTTTTCATAGCTACTGCTTCAAATTTTACACGTATTTTGCTAATAAAAATTAAAAACTTTGAGCTCTCATATCTTCACGAAGAATTAAGCTATGCTAGTACTTTTAGATAATAAAAGTTACTTGTTTTAAGTTTTTCTATAACATATTTAAGTATAAAAAAATTCTGAACACTTTTTTTTTTTTTTGCTTTTTTTGACATTTTTTCTAGCAGATTTCAAAATGCTTATCAAATTGAGTAGCAGTTATTTTTTGTTTATGTTATAGATCGTACTAATTTCTGTTAGATCCATTTTAGGATTTTTAAAAATATTTATTTTCCATGGAGATACCCTCAAAAATGTGTAAAAAAAAGAATATCCTCGATTTTGCTCCCCAAAAAGACGAGTATACCCTCGTTTCAAATTTTGGATTTGAAAAAAAGTTGACAAAAATCCAGTTTTCTCCATGAAAAATGTAGCTGAAAAGCTCGTCAATAGCTTGATTGATAGATAATTTTTTTAAACATTATTTTAAGCGTTTAATTTTGCAAACATATTAATAAAAAGTGGTTTGTATCTTCAAAAAACCTTAAAGATTTTAATTGCATTTTACGCAAAATTTAATGTGAAACATTTGCCCAAATTTTATTTAGCCAAATGCAGAATTTTAAGCTGTATAAAAACTACTTAGTAGACTTTTATAACTTACTTTGCAGCTTACGAGCTATCGAACGATTTTATTGTTTGGATCATTTTTGGATCATTTTTGGATCAATTTGTCAAATCGATTTTGAAGCTCAGTCGGTATAGGTTTTAAGCTGTAATGTGAGCTACTATTTTGATTATCTCAATGAAAAATCAATATTTTTCTATGAAATAAAAACGGCAGGGTAGCTCTTAAAAGGATACATTTTATGACTGCAAAAAATTAGTAACTTAATTTTGGGAATCAATTTTATTCAATCAATTTTAGATCAGTTGGGCCAATGATGAGCCAGCACGCTTATATTTTAGTATTAGTTATTCTATTTTCGAGCATATATTAATGGTCCATAAAAAAGAGGTACATGTATGCTGAAGATTTGACATGACTAGACCCAATATTGAGAGAAAGAAATCGAATCCCATCCGAAATCTACTCTCTGACAATTATAAAAAGAAACTGGAAAAACCCCCTATCTCGTCAAATTTCAATTCAAATAACCTTGAACCTTACATGAGAGTATGTACACATCTTAGACACAATAACATAAAAGGATAACTTCTACAAACTACTATGTGTTGAGAAAAGCATTACTAAAATGCACATATACCTCGCTGCATGCTTTTATTATTGAAAATGATTAAAACGCAATCTCTATGAATATTGATCCAGAAAAGTTGCTACTCTACATGAGCATTGGTATAACTATGTACAGCACGCATTTCTACTGCCAGCTTTCATGAGTCATTGTACATTCTGCAAATTTGAACAACGGGCTGGCTACCTGCTAAATGATTTTTACTTACTACAGCTAGTCAAACTTTCCAGTTCTCGCCATATATGAATCCAAATGAGTTCCCGTTGCAACGGTAGGTGGTAGATGCTCCTAGTTCTAATTCACATGATTGCAGTTATTTTAGCCACCCCGAGTTGCTGGAAAAAGGGGACATGAAATCATGCACCTTTCTAAGCTGTTTTGTTTGCAGTGTTTCTGATAATTCTTTGGAAATGTATATGGAATCAAAGAATAGTTCAAAATTGAATTTTAAAGCTGCACTAGATGCACAATAATAATATAATAAATAATATACCTTAATTTCATTAGATCTCCATTATTTTTGAAGGATTTAAGCATACGTTTATATATATATATATATAAAAGGAATAAAGCGACGGGAAAAATGCTCATAATTAGTAAACCAACGGTTTAAATGAGTGGAAAGCTTCAAAACATATGCTACAGCTATAATAGGATTCAGAATTAGAACTTTATTATCTCGTTGATTTGTTGGATAATTCGTAGGATTGAAACGTTTTTCTCAAGTGGGTTTTGTGGATTAATCGGCTATCTCAAATTGAGAATAGCACCAGGCAGATACCAAATTAGCCTAGTCTAACATATATGGCAATGACAGCAATAAGTAAACGTCCTTTTTATGCATAATTAAAGTTGTGCTGTAACACAGTATACATCAGTATTTTTTTTTTCAACTTTTTTGATTTCTAATTTTGATTTTAACAGCTATATGTAAATAAACACTAGAAAGTTGTATACTCTTGTTTTATTAAATCAGTTGTTTCATTATAGGCAATAATCAATAACGAAAATATTAGTGGTCAAGCGATATTAGCCTACAGTGTTTACACTTTAAATTTAGACAAAACAAGTAAGATTTGGGGATGAAATGAGAATAAAATTGGGATGTAGTGAGGATCAAAATTTAGATATAATGGAAATTGAGATTTAGATAAAGTAAGGGTAAAACTAAGATGAAATGAGAATGAGAATTAGTCTCAGCTATTATTTCAAAGAGTTAATCCAAATGAACTTACCTGTAATAATCTAATGTCTTTCCGATAGCAGAAACCGTGTTTGATATGGCGATATTGTAAATAAAAATTCACATCATTTTGTTTAAAAGCATCGATATCCAAGCCAGGAATACATATTATACAATATTATAATGTTTTAGACATTTGCACCATATTTGGCTTGTAAAATAACAGAATTGACAAAGAAAAATTATAAATTGTATTACTAATTTTTTGATTGGTATTGTTTATCAATCTCTTTTGCTAAGACCTAAATACAAGAAAAAATCAACACACATATATATGATGGTATAAAAGACAAAAAAAAATTTTAAAAAAAAGGAGTCAATCAAAATGAAGATGCATAGTCTGGTAGAAGGTAGTTAATAGCATTCAATAGCCCTTACTGTTACATGTCTGTGTCATCAATTTTCTGGCACAATGCACAGCATTACATTTTGTTTGGCAATAAGGCGTCACAGTTGAACAGTAATGTTTGATATGAGGGAGAGAAAGAGAGAAAGAGCTGAGGCGAGCGTACGTTGAAAATGATTGAACGCGCAATACTTGTTGAATCAATCATTTCTTTTTTTTTTTTCAATCAACAACTCGACACAACAAGAACAATGGATTATGAAGATTACGAACAAAGTTTTGCTTCTGCACCTGTTCGATATGCTTTAGACGATCATGACAGTGAAGAAGAAAATGAAGCTTGTGCTCAAATTGAAAAGGTGACTGTACAGACCAATTTGACAATCGACAGTAAAGACGCTGAGAACAAGCAATGGACCTTGATTTTTGGTTTAAATGGTCCCGGTAATGTTTACATCAATTCGCTCGAGGGAATCACTACAACAGCTATTGGAACAGTTGATCGCTTGGTAAATAGATTGCAATAATGATATATATATATAAAGCAAAATAATGATAAATTTAACTGAAATGTGTATAATTAGTTTGAGAAAGAGAATCCTAAAACCAAAGCAAATATCCTCCAAATTGCAAATCAGTCAGTTCTGTTGATTCCTTTTACAAAGGAAATTCAAGCTGAAGAAGCTGCTCCTTATACAAAATCTATCTTTAATGCATTTAAGGGAAACGTTGAAAAGGTTATTGTTTTGGATTCATTTACTGCTACAGGATACACATCTGAAACTTGGAATGAGGATATGGTACCTCCCTCATTGCGTGTCTTGCAAACCTCTTCTGCTCCTGTGATTAAAGGTTTGCCTCTTTTTGAAATCCCCAATATGATCAAAGCATTGGCTGCATCTATCGTAAATTATGTAAATATAGATTATAAACGCAATTTGCATATTACAAATGTCACTAACTCTAAAATCTATCTAGTGCGAAATTTATTCAATTCCTTGTTATGATTTCCTTACACTTCAAGAATCTATTTACGGTAAATTACTAGTTGATGAAGAAACATTAGAAGCTTATAATCAAGGATTTCATCATTTGGGTCTCAATTTCAAATTTAATGATCAAATTATGAAGAAAGTTTTAAACGCTATTCACACTGGACGTGTCGATGATAGCCATCATCGTCTATATCTCTAGATTTTCTTATTAATCCTTTCCCATTTACATTATAAACATTCCATCACAATAATATACGGATATATAAATTACATGTTCACATAATAAAAAAATGTATTAAGAGAGAAATTTATACAAAAAGTAAATATATAAAGATTTTTTTGTGCGGTTCTTGGTGGAATTTGGTGATTATGTATACATAGAGAGTTTATGGAGGTATTCTAGGAAATTATTTAAACAGCCAAAAGCTCACCCCAGTTACGAAGAAAGACGATAGCACCAGTAAAGACAGTGACAGAAAGAGCAATGTTGAGGTTTCCTTGACGCTTCTCAGGAGAGAAAAGTTCTGACTTGATGGCTTGAACAAAAGATGTGCTTTGTTGACCTTGTTCTAATTGACGCTTATCCATTTTATATGATATATAAGAAAGAAATAACACTAAAGCTTTCAAACTAAAAAAATTTGGATATGGAGGGGTGACCCTCGATATAAGTCACGAATAGATAGCATCAAAAAGAAAACTGGAAACTTTCTTCTAATTGGGTGTTATTTAAGAGGACATTTGAAAGGGTTTTTTTTTTTTTTTTTTTTCATTCTTTTTTTTTTTCTTATTCACATTATAAAAATGTCTCTTCTTCGCCCTACTATTCTCTTTAATACTGCTGCTAAAGCTGCTTCGTTTAGATATGCTCCTCTTATGGCTACTCGATTCTATGCAGTGAGCGCATCTGATGCTCAAACTCGTGTATTGGATGTTGTAAAGGGATTTGAAAAAGTTGACCCAAGCAAGGTAAAACAAAAAAAACAAATCCCCCTCGAGTGCATGAATTTTTTTATATTTAACAATTATTTAGGTTACTGTTGACTCTTTTTTTGTTAAAGACCTTGGTTTAGATAGCTTAGATACTGTTGAGGTTGTAATGGCTATTGAAGAAGAATTCTCTGTTGAGATTCCTGATAAAGATGCAGATGAAATCAAATCTGTCAAACAAGCTATTGATTACATTACCAAAAACAATGACGCACAATAAACTTAGAGTATCAATATTGACTTGATAAACATTTATGAACTGTTTTAAATTAGTTTAGTATGTATTTATATTAATTAAATACTATAATACTGAAAAAAAAAAAAAAAAAAAAAAAGTAAGATATTTGAAAAAAGAGGGAAAAAACCAAATTCCACCTTTCGAAAACACAAATAAAAAATTTAATGGTGAAGAGCGGCATATGATGATTATTTTATATTACAACATATTATAATAAATTATGCTTACTTGGATTGTTAAAAACTTTTTAAAGAATTATTACTATGGTACACCACCATGCTGCGGGAGATATTTTTTATTTTTTTTTAGTTTTTTATTCTATATTGGTTCTTTTTTTTATTTATTTATTTATTCTCTAACGAATAAATTATTGCATAATTTATGCAATTTCTTCAATGACCATATCTTCGTCTTCCTCATCTTCCTGAGGCTTGACTTCTGAAACCTCAGCACCATCCTCATCACGGATCAACAAATCAACAATTGTAACACAATGTTCTTTAAGGTCTTCATCAGTTTCTTGTAAATGATAACGTTGAATTACACGATATACTTGCTTTTGACGTAAATAATCACGGCCATAACGAGTTGAGCCCAATAAAATAATAGATTCCAACAGCATTTCACGGAGAACACGATCAGTTTCGCGTTTCTAAATCTGATATTAATAAAAGTGCTCTAAAATTTCATTAAATTCTCTCTTACTTTGTCATCATCCAACATTTGGATTTCTTCAGGGAATTGCTCAAATTCCTCCATATCATACTCTTCATTACCACACAAAGGCAATAAGATGAAGGGTAAAACATTAATATCATTGGGGTCTAAAAGACGCTCATGTTCACGAGTTTCGAAACAACAATTCTTAATGACGGAATCTACACCACCACGACGAATAACGCTAGGATCTTCAGTAAAAATTTGGATTTTGGTGAGAGGAGATAATTTATCTGCAGGAGCAGGCTCAATCATAAACACACGGCCCAAACGAATGCTAGAGACATTGGAGAAAACACTAGCTAAAAAGTGAAATTCGGCTTCGGGATTGTATTCCTTTTTGTAACCTTTGTGGAAAACTTCAACAAGTTGATCCAATAAACGAGTAGATTCGGTGAGTCCTTCAATAGGATCAGCTTTGCTTTGAATAACTTTGACACATGTAGGTTCAAATTTGGTCATGTTGGACAAAAGCATACAAGCAAGATCGGCAAGGACAGATTTAGCGTTCTGTTGCATTTATTCAAAATATCAAAAATCTCTTCCCAATATTAAATGTAAACATTACTTACAGTGATCAATTTACCAATATGGTTAACAAAATCCACATCATCTAATTCATGTTGAACAAGAGGATCACTAGACAAATTGATTAATGCACGGAGGGCATCGTGAGCAGTAACCTATAAAATACAATGCTGATTTAGCTAACATTTTTTAATGTTCCGGGATATAGTTTCCGTTGCTATGCAATGACCTGTCATTCCCGTTGCTATAGAAACGGTTGATCCCATTACTATAATATTAATTTACTTACAGGATCCTCTTTACATAAAGCTTTAAGATCTTTACAAACAACATTTTTTTGCTCGAGCAACAAATGACGATATTCGTTACCATTAGGAGTATAAGGAACAAGATGATGAATAGCAATAGCTCTAATCTACATTGATCTTTTGCGTTAATGATGATGTGAACTATAAAATGTCATGAAGACTTGAGCATTTTATACCTCTAAAGCAGGTTGATGTAAAAAGGGGATAAGCTAATTTTGAAAGTTAATATTGTATCTCAAATTTTTAATTTTTCTCATTAATTTACTTCTTTAATTTGGGCCTCCATTGTATGTTTATTGTAATGTAAAGAAGAAGAGCATCAATTTTTTTTTTTTTTTTTTTTTTTTTTAACAATGGACCTAATGTATTAGTTTAATCAATGGCTTTGAGGTGACTGTTTTGATGACAAAAAAGTTTCGAAGATTGAAGAAGGTTTTACATGAACAAACAAATAAGAAAAAATGAGAAATTGCAGGTTTTTTTTTTTATTGAATGTTCTATGCTTTAAAGAATTTATTTGACTCATTTTATCAAGAATTAATGTGAAAAAAGAAAAAGAAAAGGGAATACGTTAGACTATTGGCATTGAGATTTTATTTTATTTTTTTGTGTTCAATTATATATGTATTTGAGTTTGTGTGGTGTAGGTGTGTGTGTGAGTGTGAGTGAGTTTGAATCTATATACATTATCTGGGACATTAGAATGTATTTAGGCAGCACCAACAAGAATATTGTTGATAGGAATATGAATAAGCTATAAAACGCGTAATAAATAATTAGTAAATGCTCATAAATATGAAATGCAGTTTAGCCTTAGGAAAAGCTCCATTTAATTCAATAATAGCCTCCTATGTATTTCTTTTCTCTCTTTCTCTTTCTCTTTCTCTTTCTCTTCCTCTTCCTCTTCCTCTTCCTCTTCCTCTTTTCACCTCTCCCTCACCTAGCCCACATTATTTATATATTTGATGCAATAATAATTACCTTGACAAAATAACCAAGAGCACCGAGAGCAGCAAAACCCATAGCAACAGCTTGAACAATCTTCAAGTATTCTATTTTTATTTTACGAAATATTCATGTCAATAAATTACAAAATCAAAAAAAAAATTAAAATTACCTTGTTGATCAGGCTTCTTACAACGGTTAATAAATTGGAAACCATCCTTAAAGAACTGTTTGGGTCCTTCAATAACTTGTTGTGCGGTGTCTTTGATATCAGAAGAGCTCATATTTTCTTGTTTTTATAATGAAGGAAAGAAAGAATGATTCCCAAAGGGATTTTAAAAGCTGCAAAATAAATATAAATTTTGGTGGTTGGTATGATTTAATTGGTTTAATGGCTGCACAGCCAATCAATCTTTGTCAAGTTACAATTGAGAAAGAACGAGTTCCTGATGATTGTGTTGCTGTAGTACAACAACCAATCTTTTTTTTATCAGAATTTTTTCTTGTATTTTTACTCCTTTTTTGTTTCTTCATATATAATATTTAATAAAAAAAAAAAAAATGTCTCAACTATTACAATCGATATTAGACTGGTTAAGAAGTTTGTTTTTCAAAGTAAATAAAAAAAAAAAATATGATTTAAATATGATTTTCAAAATCAAAACAACACATTATATATATATATATATATATATATATAAAATATATACATTTGAGGGATTTCGTTGTAAAAATAATATAATATAAAAATATAGACAGAAATGGAGTTGACCTTGGTTGGTTTGCAAAACAGTGGTAAAACAACTTTAGTAAATGTGATTGCAGTAAGTTTAAATGTACATATAAATATAAACAAATAATAAATCATGGTATTATATTATCAATATAGTCAGGGCAGTTTATCGAAGATTCAATTCCAACAGTTGGATTTAATATGCGCAAGGTTACTAAAGGCAATGTGACCATGAAGCTATGGGACATTGGTGGTCAACCACGCTTTAGAAGTATGTGGGAAAGATATTGTAGAGGCGTAAATGCGATTGTGTATGTATCTTATATATTCCAGGAAAAAATTCATGGCTTTTTAATTGTTTGATCTACAGTTTTGTAGTTGATGCCGCTGATCATAAAAAATTAGAAGCAGCTCAAGTAGAGTTAAAAGGTTTATTAGAAAGGCCTCAATTAATTCACATCCCATTACTTGTTGTTGGAAATAAGAATGATTTACCGGATGCTATTAGTTCAGAACAATTAATAGAAGCATTGTAAGTTTAAATATATAGATATAGATAAAACTGATCTATAGATAGATAATCCCAACGTTTTTTCTGATAGACAACTCAAATCAATAACAAATCGTGAGGTCTCCTGTTACTCAATTTCTGCTAAAAACCATTCAAATATAGACATTACTCTACAGTGGTTGATCAAACAAGGCAAAAAATAGGTTTCTACTTCCCACCCATCATTACTTTTTCAGTTTTGAAATAAAAATCATGATCTTTATTTCTTTTTTCTTTTTTCTTTTTGTTTTCTTCTTCTTCTTTCTCTTTTATTTTTCTTTTTTTTTTTTTTTTTTTTTTTTTTTATATAGAAGAATGAATGAATCAAAAGTTAGAAATATAAATATAAATTACGGTTCTTTTAATAAAAATAGCAGTGATGGCACTGTATTAGTTGATCCAGGTCAAGAAAGATTAAATCAACTTGGTTATAAGCAGGTAAAGAACCCTTTAAAATTTAAATGTCATTATTAAAACTAAAAATACATTAGGAATTATCGAGAAGATTATCAACATTTGCAACATTTGGTAATACATTTAAAACATGATTGTTTCAAATTAATATTATCCCCTCATTATTTTGATTGTTTTGATAGGTTTAGCATTTACAAATATCGGGATATTATCAAATACATCTGCAACATTTCAAACAGGTACACAATTGAAATATATGGCATAGACATCCGTATTAAATATGTTCCTATCAGTGTTACAAAGAGGTGGTCCTGTGACAATGCTCCTAAGTTGGAATATAGTTGCCATATTTATGATGTGTGTAGCTCTATCATTAGCAGAAATATGTTCGTTATATCCTACTAGTGGCGGTTTATATTATTGGGTTTATGAATTAGCAAGTAAACATCCCAAGGGTAAATCAAAAGCTCCTATAGCGTAAGTATCATCATCTTCAAGCACATGAGATCATGAAACAAGTGATATGACAAAAAAAAAAAATTTTTTGTTTTAACTAGTGCTTTTATTACTGGGTGGACATATTCACTTGCAAACATTATCTCAATTGGTGCTACCAATGTGACAGTAGGTATGCTTAATAGTCTATAAACTTAACGCATATATCATCAACTAAATATGCATATATAACAGCAATGTCATTGGGATCTATTATCAAGTTGGCATTAGATATAGATATACCTAAATTTTATTTGATGGTTATCACTCTTACTATAACATTATTTCATGGGTATTTAAATACTCGTGATATGGGTGGTTTGGCAATTTTGAATCAGTGGAGTGTATTTTGGTCATGTACAGGTCTTTTAGTTATTATTACAGCATTATCTTGTTTAGCACCACATAAAGATGCGTCTTGGGTATTTAAGCACTATCAAAATCAAACAGGATTTGAAAACCCAGGCTATGTACTTGTTCTTGGTATGATTGGTGCTGCTTATTCATTATTTGGTAACATTTCACTTATTTCTATAACATGTACAACTTGAGGATTTTAAACTTTTGTTTTAAAAAAAAAAAAAGGTTGCGAATGTGCTGCGTCGGTAAATGAAGAAACTAAAGATGCTGATATTTCATCACCACTGTAAGCATATTTTCATATATAAATATATCATATTAATTAAAGTGAAACAGGGCCATGGTGAGCTCAATTGCAGTATCTTGGGCTGTAGGACTTGCCTTTTTAATAGTTTTATTATTTTCAATTCAAGATATTGATGCCATTCTTGATTCAAAATTACACATGCCTGTAGCACAACTATTTTTTGTAAGTTTTTTTCAAAATAAGTTTATTTCCGTATCAAGTCAACAAACAAAAATTTTACAATAGGATGCTATTGGTGTATGGGGTACCATGGGATTTTTAGTTTTAATAGTTGTATGTCAATTTTGTACAGGTGCGACAACTATTACGGTTACTTCAAGACAAATTTATGCTTTAGCAAGAGATTATGCAGCTCCAATGAGTTCAGATCTCAAGAAAGTTAACTCTTACAAATTGCCAGGAAATGCTGTTTGGTTTACAATAGCCATGACATGCTTAGTTATTTTGCCATTTCCATTATCTGAACATTTATTTGAAACAATTGTTAGTGCTACAACTATTACCATTCATTTCAGTTATGGTAAGTAAATGGGGTGTTTCAAATCACAATAATGATGTAATGTTAATTCCATTGTTAAAATAGCTATGGTATTGGGATGTCGACTTATTGCACCAGATCCAGAAAAGAAAAAAGGTCGATTTTATTTAGGTCGATGGAGCCTTCCTGTCAATATTATAGGATTTCTTTGGGCAGTGTTTGCCATAGTTGCATTTATTTTACCTACTTCTTGGCCAATTACAAGCAATAATTTCAATTATGCAGGTGTAGGTTTAGTCTTGGTAGTCATGACAGTTTTATCTTTTTGGTTAGGATGGGGAAAATATCATTATGAAGGACCAAAAGCTATGACTGATGAAATTTAAGTTATTATTTTATTTATCTCAAATGTATATATAATTATAAAAAGGGATCTTTGTTTTTCTTTTTAAATAATACAAATTTCAAATCATTATTATTATTTTTGAAATTCCGTTGATTTTGCTATGAGCTTAACAAGTTTTTACATGTACTTGAAAGCATACAATTGCATATTGCAGCTAGATAAACCATTTATCAACATGTGAAGTATTTTATAGTAATTTTATTTTTTGCTCAATATATTGTAAAATACAAAAACACTGAGCATTTCAAATTGATGTCGTAAAATTGCATATATATATATATATATATATATATTTTTGATTCAACTATATTTTTGAAAATTAAAAATGGGAAATTATATCCCAGATATTATAAATTATGATGAAAATTTTGTAAGTGGTAAACTGCTTTTAGAGGAATATACAAATCCTATAAAGTGTAGTACAATGAGGGTCTAACACTTTTTATATAAAAAAAAAAAAAAAAAAAAAAGGCCGAGTTGAAACTGATTTACCCAAAAAGTAAAAACAATGACGATAATTTATAAAATAATGATACAATTTACAAATATGTACAAATTATAACATTTTGAGCAATAAAACAGATCGAGGATAGAGTAATAAAAAAAAAGGATGTTAGTCTATATATACATGTATAATATTTATTTTTTTACAGATATTTTTGATTCAGAGGAGTTGTTTCTACGGTGGTGAGGAATACTTCGTAAAGCAGTATTCAATTTTAACATGAATTTCTTTACACGTTGCTTTTGTTGATGTTCTGAAGCGATGGGCATACCACCTTCACTGACCTGCGGTGAAGGGCTTAAATTTTCTTCATTAATGGTATATATAGAAGGTGATGAAAAGGAATTTGGTGCACTGGATGATGGGGTAAGAGGAAATGTACCAGATCTAGGTAATAACGATGGATTATTTACAATGGTCGTTACAGGGAGAGATGTGTTATATTTTTTAACAATACTAGGAGAAATTGTTTCTTTGGAATTAATTGTATATGGAGGAGGCGCATTTGTAGGAGATTCTATTTGTTTGGGTGAATCAACGATGATCTTGGCATCTCCATGAACAGGTGCACGGCCTAGCCTAACTCTAGTTTTTTGCCACCATATTGGAGGGCATGTGGTTCCTTTACGCTCGTCATAAACTGAAGGTCTCTGACGAATATTGGTGTCAATAATAGGAGATATTGGTAAGCTGGATCTTCTTAATGCAACTTTTTGTTCTTCCTCATCAAGACGAACATAATCCTCTGCTTTGAATATAAAATTTGATGGTGAAGGAGGGGCTGATTGAGATCGATGTCTATTTATTTCAATTCTTTTAGCTGTTCCTTTGACAATTGGTTGATGTGTTGCTAAACTTGTTTGAAAGACATGGTAAAGAACAGAACAAAACCAAAATATCTCTGAATGAACCAACGCTACACTGATGATAACATAACCGGGATTATTCTTGTTTGTTGTAGAATGAAAACTATATTTCATTGTTTTTAAATCGTTGCTTTGAGGTTTCTTAATTAGAGAATTTATTTACAAAAAAAAAAAAAAAAAAAAAAAAAAGAAGAAAAAAAGGAATATTTTGGATTTGCAATTGAATCTTTAATTCCTTTTATACTTTTTTTTTTAATGCAAGATGAATTAAAAACCGAGTCTTTTTCTTCTTTTTTTAGCTCTTTTTTAAACGTCAGTGTAGAAAATTAGAATTTTGTCATTTTTTTTTTTTTTTTACGGTTTCATCGAGATAAATTGCATGCTTTACAATGCCTCATCATAAGGCTTATTTATCAGAAATCCTAAAAAAAAAAAAAAAAAAAAAAAAAAAAAACATATAAAAGGTATGATTTATCGGTTTAATCTTTAATTTTAAATTCAAGAAAAAGGCTATGTTGAAAGTACAAATTTTTTAAATGTTTTTTTCGGGGATGGTAAAAAGTGGAGTATACAAGTATATCTAGCCATGTTAGCCCCTTTCTAGGTATAAAGTCGCCGTCTTTTGACATTTTATATTTAAACCCTGCATCCATAAAAGTTATTTATAATATCTAGAATTTCAAACAAGTAGTAGATCGGAATACTCTAATAAAGCTTATATCCTCATTGCCAAGATCTTTTTGCTATCAAGCAGAAATTGGTGTAAATATATAGTAAGTTTTTTTTTTATTATTTGCAATATGACCTATTTGAGATCAACTGCCATTTAGCCAAGACAAGCAAATGATCGAATTTAAAATACCGGGTTACGAAGAAAACTTCGACTCCTTTATGAGATCCAAAGAATCTGGAGTAAAACGCATTTACTATTGGCAATGTTTTACAATTTGGAATTCTTGCCCTTTTTTTTTCACACAAATCAAATTTGTATTAGATAGCACATTATTACTTTAACACATCACTTTATTCGTCTTATTTTATTCGATAGTTGTTACTTTCTTTTTTTCTTTTTTTATATATGTAAATTATCCCAACTATTGATTTTATTAAAAATAAATTTTATATATTAATGTTTCTTGTCAAACTGAAGATGGCTAAAGCCGTTGTGCAATACAACCTGAAATAAGGCCTTTCGCATGGTTGCAACTGTAAAATTGTATCCTTTTTAAATTAAATCCATCAGACACATCAACCAAAGACGAATTAATTATTTTCTCTGTACTAGGCGAAAGGATATATAATACATCGAAAACTTTAAATTATTGTATGGCATCCATATCATGACTTTAATGCGATGGATAAGGATAAAGTAGTACGTTCTATAACGATTTATGTTTTCGGCTAATGATGGAAAAGTAAGAAACTGATTGTTCAAGAATCATATTCTCTTCTTCTGAAATATTTTTATGTGCTTTTTTTTTTTTGACATGTGTCAATTATTAAATAGATTATTGTTCATCTCATGTGATGTGTAAAGATTCTTTAAATAATTGAAAAGGCATTAGATAATTAGAGTTTCCTAATTCAATCACTAGTAAAATTTATTTGAGGAAAATTGCACAAAATAGGGATATAAAAGGTTCCATAATATTATGCTTCCGCATTTCTATGTGGGTTTTACTCAAGCGTGTTTCATGCCCAACAAGTAGAGGGTTACGCATGAAGATATTTGTTGCTCAGAAATGTATGTATTTCATCTATAAATATCTTGATAAAATGTTGTGCATTTCTGATGCGTTCATGCTCAAGTTGAGAAATAAGTTTATAAGAATTAACGGTATAATCATTAATAATCGAACAAAGGTACAGGTTCTTTTTACGCTTTAAAACTTTATATAGAAAGATAAAAAAAATTGATGCATATGAAAAGCATATACAAGCAAAAAAAAACATCTGTAATGATGCTAATATATTTAAAGATACCAAGAATTTAACTAACAACTTGTGATATCCCATCTTTTTTTGAATGTTCCTTGCTCTGTATTAAAATTAAATACCATATGACTTTTGATTATTTGCTTTATTTCAAATTAATTTGGCAATGAGTACTGCATTTTGGCTTACACTTGCCTTTTCAGAAAATTATTGTTTGGTTTGCTTTACTTGCATTCCTGGTTGTTTCAAATTATAGTAGTATATACCACATGATCACTACTCTTATATGACAAAAAATCCAGCTATTATGTAACAAAAATTAGCTAATGCAATTGTAACACTCAAAAAAATATTAATTGAGAAAAGCTTCATAATATCTTCAAAATTGGACCGTGCCCTCTTTTCTAGTAACTAACCTTATAATATACATTTTTTGAAATATACCCCAGATACTGAAAGTTGGATATAAATTAGCCGCATTAAACTGCACATTCCTAAATGTATCCTATATCTCATGAAAGGCTCAAAACAGGTAAAATCTGCTGCCTTATTGTTGAAAATTGGGTCCGACTTTTCATCCCTGATTTACTTTTTTTCCCCGCAAAACAACTCCAAAATAAAGTTATATGCCAATGTAACTGAGATGTCCAGCTCTAATTCAAAAAAAAAGTACCCTAAAATATCCTATTTTTTGCAGTTGGTATAATGTTTTTCATTGCTAATGTTTCAGGATTTGCATGTATTTTACTAGTAAAAATTAAAAACTTTGAGATTTCATATCTCCACAGAAACTTAAACTATGCTAGTACTTTTAGATATTAAAAATTACTTGTTTTAAAGCCCTTTATAACATATTTAAGTATAAAAAAATTCTGGGCACTTTTTTTTTTTTTTTCCTTTTTTGACATTTTCTGTAGTAGATTTCAAAATATTTATCAAATTAAGTAGCAGTTGGTTTTTATTCATATTATAAAGCTTAGCGAGCTCTATCAGCTCCATTTCAAAAAATTTTTAAAATATCAATTTTTCGTGGAGATATCCTCGAAAATGTGTAAAAAAAAGAATATCCTCGATTTTGCTACCCAAAAAGACGAGTATACCCTCGTTTCAAATTTTGGATTTGAAAAAAAAATTAACAAAACCCCTGTTTTCTCCATGAAAAATGTAGATAAAAAGCTCATCAATAGCTTAATTGATAGATAAATTTGCTGAGCATTATGTCAACTAATTGATTATGAAACATATTTATAAAAAGCGGCTTGTATCTTCAAAAAACCTTTAAAATTTTAACCCCATTTTACGCAAAATTTAATGTAAAACATTTGCCCAAATTTTATTTAGCCAAATGCAAAATTTTAAGCTGTATAAAAACCATTTATTAAGGTTTCTTAACTTACTTTGCGGTTTACGAGCTATTGAACGATTTTGTTTTTTGAATCATTTTTGGATCATTTTTGGACCAATTTGTCACACTACGGGAAAAAAATGTAATTTCGTGTAAATTAGTGTAATTAAATGTTATAAAATGTAAATAAATGTAAATAAATGTAATTTAGTGTTATCTTGTGTTATAAATGTGTAAACATTTTTTTGTGTGAATAAATGTTAATTAGTGTTAACAATTATTAACATTTATTCACACAAAAAAATGTTTATATGC
>JAEPRC010000203.1:0-60868 GCA_016758945.1 Mucor plumbeus
CCCCCTGGATCTTGCCCAGAATCCCGGTAATCTTTTTGTTCAACAACTCTCCACAAATAGATCCTAATTTCTGATATATTTATTATCACCCTCTTATTACATTTTACTTTTGAATTTTCCCAATAATCCCAATTGGCTTTTTTTTTTTCTATTCTTTTATCACTTTTTGATCTGACCAGAGCAAATAAAGCATATCAAAGATGCTACGTGCCCACTGGTCATTTTTATTAAATCTACTATAAATAAAAAAACTATATGTTTAACCGTAAGATCAGAAACTCATACGATGTTTAAAATGGTTTACGACGGCAAAATCACAATTTCGGTGCTGAAAGCAACTCTTATAAAAATAAACTGATACCTACTGGATAAACCAAACAAAAACTTCAGGTTACATTATATATATTAATTATTAAAATCAACAAAATAAATGTCAAATAAAGTAGAATCAAGTCAAAATAAAATCCTTTAAATAAGCTTATTTGAAGGGCCCAGATTTAAAATACCCTCTTTTTCAGTAATCTCCACTTGACAGCTAAAGCTTTATAAAGCCTAGTCATTAATACAAACCAACCTTCACAGCTATTTTTGTATATAATAATTATATATGTGCTTTTTGATATTCAGCTCTTACTGAAGTCTGGGGCTCACTTTCTTCTTCATTGTTTTATTGAATACAATCATGCACAACGCTCAACAAACACTCATAAATCATCAGTGCATTTTCTAGCATGCTCATATTGTAACGATGCCAATTAAATATCTTTATATGTATCCAAGTATTTAAATAACAATTTCAGAGCGGTTGTAAGCGTCCACTTAATCTGTGTATAGCATTCAATATGCAAAGTTTTAGAATAGTGTGCCCTATAAAAATGTGTCTATACAATGAAAAGACAACTGTTTAGTGTGTTGAAACCCAGTTACAATTTTGTGCATGTATATGATACACTTGTGGGAAGAACAAGTAGTATAGTGCCATTTTATCAGGCACACGATGAAAACAAATCATTTTTACTCCTTTCTTTTTTTTCTTACCTAGTTTTACTGGTTTTTTTTTCTTCTTCTTTTTCTTTAAACCTGAAGACATGTCAACAAATTATAATACAGATTTAGAGCGAAATTACCATTCGATAGTAGTCGCAACTACGAGTAGAAGAGGAGGTGGAGGAGTAGAACATTCTACAATTGTACTACAACGTCAAATCATGCGACACCAACGACAAAGAATAATTTTATTTGCTATACTAGTGACAATCTCCATGATATGCGTATTTATAAGCTACTTGGTATCGTCTGTATCGAAACCAACTTGTTCAGATCGTGTTATTTGGATTCCAAACTGTAACCGAGAAGAGTATTAACATCAAACTGTATCCAATAGGAGGTACACCATTTAATGTGTCATGACGTATACGACAGCATGAATATTCAAGCTACATGTTAACACATTCTTTAAAGGGGCATACATATGTATATAATACCACTAAAGTTTAAATTCAAGAACATTGAAAGTTTTCTATTAAAATTATAATATATGTCGATAATAATAAATTACATGTATGTCTATAGTACATTAAAAGATATTAGTTTGTAACCATGCATCGATCATTAGAAATTAACTATTCCAATCTGGATGTGATTTGGCTATTCTAAATGGGGTTTACTGTTACTAAAACCCAGATGAAGACAACAAGTATATTGTATTTTCTATTTTGGTTACAATTATACAGAATTAATATAGAAAAAGAGTACAAATTCAGTGAGTGTTTGCAGGTATCCCACCCTCGTAGAAAAATATTCATTTGTTTTTTTTTAAAAAAAATGCTTTAAATAAAGTGGTTAAGAGAGTATTCTTCTAAAGAAATTTATCATAAAATATAAAGAGGCAACTGTTATATGAAACTGTAGACAGGTAGCTTACACCCTGATGATACTGTAATTCTGATTTAGCTTGAAAGCTTGATATTCAAAATCAAATTTGTTTGGGTATAAATAATTTCTTGAAACATGGAACCGGTGTCAGTTAATTACCGCACAAAAATACAAATTCATTTAGGGAAAGAGAAAGGTTTATTATTTGTAAGCTACAATGTGTGGTTGCTTAAATAAACTTGTTGCCATCGCAATTAGATTATAATTTAGGACCAACAAGACCTATTCTCCCAAAGTTTAGTAGATACAAGTTGTGAATTTAGCACTTCAGTGCCGAGTTATATTCTGGAGAAAAAGGTTTCTTTTGCATTATTACGCAAAAAAAAAAAAAAAAAAAAAAAAAAAAAAAAAAAAAAGAAATAAGTAAAATAAAGTTTCTGTTTACAATATTTCTACATTAAATTCAGATAAAATAGGTAAAATTTGGGATGAAATTCAGATTTTGATTATTTTAAGCATGGGCTTATTAATTCATAACATATATATATATATATTTATTTATTTATTTAAATTAAACAACTAGTATCTAAAAGCAGCATTTTGTTCTTCCGACGACTATTCACAATCTGTACAAATTTGCATTTTCACTTTGTCAAAATTTCACTTTCACTCTGTCTCAATATACAACTAACAATCGTCCAAATATTTTCCTGAAATATCTTAGTTTAAGTGTAGATATTGTAGTAAATTGATAGCGTCAAATAATGATTAACTGTCATTTCCATATTTGCCAAAAGTATAGAGAACTTGTCCGGTAATGTCAGTATTTTTTGGCTATAAATCATTGGTTGGAGAACGAGCGAGCCTTGCGCTTTGACTTAGTAAAATTGCTTTTTGGATATTACTTGCTTGGCTTATTTAATCGATTTTTTATTTTTATTTTTTTTAGTAACAGTACATGCTTACCAATTGCTTCAAATATTACAACTTGATGCATGCTTGCTGGAGTTACTCAAATTGTTCAAATCAAAAAAGGTTGCCTTGTTTACGTACATAGTTTCAAATTAAAAAAAAAAAAAAAAAAAAAGTTAATTTTTGCTATTTTATCATAGCTCTCAAAAATTACAAAGCAGTTAAAAGGAAGTCAAATGCCTACCCATTCAGTTTTGTACTGTATTTTCGATTAAATGTCTCTTCGGGTATTAGACATAAAGCGTGTTTATTATTCAATTGTATCTCATATTTTTGTAGGTATTTCTATTCAAATAAATTTAATTTTACAAATGCGTAATATTTATAATATAGAAATACGATAAGTTCTGTATATATATGAACTATATGTGCAATATAGCGAAAAACTCCGAAATTTTATGCTAATATTGAGTAGTCTAAAGTACAACTATTAATTAACATTATTGCTTCATATTGCCTCCATCACACCACATCGTAATAAAAAATAAGAAATTCCTTTTTTAATCAAGAATATCTCTATTAGCTTTTAAACTTTTTGAAACCATGATTTACAATACATTATATCCTCCAATTGGCAATGTATATAATTTACTGGTTCACACTACTACCTACAATTGTTAAGGTCAATAATGGATATGTAAAATTTTTGGAAAAAGCAGATGTAAAACATATTGCAGTACAACTTTAATTACATATGCATCAAGGAAATATTTACTTTTACTTTTGGAAGTTTCTATTGACATATATACTGGTTTTGGAGAATTTAGTGCAATTTCTGACTTGAAGCAGCGTTGTTGTTGAGCCGGGTTTTACAAGCCAAATTTATTAGTACAATTTGGGCTCGACAACATCCCTAGTTGTAATTAACTACTGCTACTTATTATAAGAACGAAAATTTTATTTGAAAGAAAAAATAATGCATACGAGATTTGTAGTAATATCACACCACTACGGCAAAAAAAAAAAAAAAAAAAAAAAAATTCATTGTGCGAATTTAATAAAATTCACCGCTGTCATGCAACATATTGCATGATTAAAATGATATAAGATACAAATAAAGAGACGTTTAAAGATTTTTTTCCTTGAATTTAATCAATGTAATTTTTTATTTCTCATAAATGTACAAGAATCTTTTGTATATTCAATCAAAGTATTTAAATTGAAGAACTATTTCACGATCTTGTTTCTATTTATAATGAGCTGTTCCATTGATAGCTATTATATTATCTGATTTAAACATCCCTTACATACCATTGCAGTACAAAAAATAACAATTTCGACAAATTTTCTCTGAATTTTTATACAACTCAAGTGTGGCGGTGATTTAAAATAAAAACTCTGATGATGAAAAAATTGACAAAAACAATCCTAAATTTTTAAAATGCAAAATTGACATCGAAAGTGTATAGTAATCCGGCTAGCTCTATTAAGTAACCTCAACATGAAATTTAATTTTATATCTAATTATATATATATTAAAGACTTTTGTTACTAAAGATAATGCGAAAAGCCCAAAAACATGATAATCAGTTTTTAGGGATTTTAAAAATACTTTTATAACAAAACTTTAAAGCTGTTGTAACAAATAAATAAAGCAAATTAATATCTATTATTTGAGGTATTATTTGTCACTCTAGCACTATTTTTCATAGAGTTATTAGCTTTCTTTGAAAAAGCCAAATTTTGGACGAGGGTATATAAGGGAAGAATTCATGATTTTTCAAGGTTAATTTTATGGTAAAATATAATAGAGCCAAATAAAAGAACCATTTTTTGCTAACAAAGTATATGCTTAAACAGTTGCTATCTCGAGTTATAATTCATTGAAGTTGCGTTTTTGTAAGCTTTTAATGGAAATATCTTTATAAATAATATATGAGCTTAATTGGGGTTTTGCTGGATTTATGTTCCTTTTTTATACGTCTGTTTTGAAATATTACTCCAAAAGATTGCTTTAAAATTGCAAGAGTTATTAACTGAAAAGTAGTTTTTGTGGCAATTTTCTTGGTATTTTAAGATATGATCTGCATAAAACGGAGTTTGATAATTTAATCCCCGTAATTCGAGCTAGATATGCAGTAAATCTACTCTTTGAAGGGGCTTTTTGATACAGTCATTAGGGCAATGTTGTAAAAAGTATTCTAACATACTGTAATGAAGTACTATGTTCTTGGAATATTTTAAGCTTTTAAGAAAGAAGTATTTTGGGGTTGGACGTTGGTGTTACTAATGTATTTCCAATATTGCTTTTGGCAATACTTACTATGTATTAATGGGGGTTAATATTTGACAAGCAGTATTAAGAAATATTGGGATTGTGTTTTAATATATTTATTCGATTAAATTATTAAGTAGTGTAGAAGAATAAAACAGATATTTTCACTAATGTTTTAATATCTGTTTCTGCTTGAGTATTTATATGATTAATTACTGAAACAATTCATGCAGTTACTGCTTCTATGTAATGTGAATCATTACACATACGCCACTATTATTATATGGCCTCTTGTATGCTCTCAGAGCACATGGGTGTGCTCAAATGAGGCTGTCAATAGGCTCATAAGGCCATTAATGAGCTCATATGACAGCATCTCAGATAATGACTGAAAGTTTAATTAATAAATTAATAAAAATGGCCATATTTTCAAATATAAAATCCTTTTGCTTGGCTAATTACAAGCTTTTTTAGTGTTATATTCCGCCAAGAAGTATCATACTTTATTGTCTTCTCTACAGTCACGAGAATCTTTATTTCGAGTTTGACCTTTGAAAAAATGAACCCAAATAATAATGTCATTATATAAAGTGGTATTAATCTAGATGTACAAGCCCAAATGTTTTTATATTTTCAGTAAATGTAGATAAAAGTGTTTATTAAAGGAATATATAAAAAAAATATCAATAGTGAGACGACGGGCCTCCTTTAGCCTTTATTACCGCTTTACATCTTTGCTTCATTCCTTTTACTAATGTATCAGCATAATCTACACTGAGTAGCTCCCATTCCTCGCTCTTTCAAAACATCCTTCGAAATTTTAATACTTTTAACTTCGGATCTTCTTTTACCAACTTTAGTTTTGAAAAGAGCCCAAACGTTCTCAATTGGGTTGAGATCGGGACTTTGAGCAGGCCACGTCTCAAATTCTTTCAATTCCCAACGTCTTTTCCACCAAACTGCATACGAGCCTTTATGGCAGCTAGCATTGTCTTCTTGGAGGACAAAAGTCCTTTGCTGCTCCTCTGACAGTTCTTGAACCCAAGACAAGTAGTTTTTTGACAAACAATTGACATAAGCTTCTTGATTGACATTCTTTTCAAGGAACACTAATGGGCCAAATCCACCACCCCAAAAACATCCCCAAACCATGATACTGCCAACACCCCATTTCGTTGTTTGTACAATATTGGCAGCATCATACCTGTAATAAATCTATATAATCAAGGGGTTGTCAATTGGGATATATAATATGTGAATTATAAAATTGACTTTGATTCTATGATTTGGGGAAAAGAGGTTGGTGTTACTAATTGTAATTGCTATTACTACTATACAATTAATACCTATGATTGGATTATATTGGATTATATAACAATTGGTTATAAGTATTAATGATAATTGAGTAATAAAATATATTTATTTGGAATGGGGTTATAAATATATAAAGGGAAGAAAGAAACAGATAAATTCACTGATGTTCATTTAGTCTGCATAGATTATTGGTACTTATATGACTTGGGTGTTGATTATATAATAATTGGGTTTAAGTAAAAATGTAATGGATCAAATCATTACAGAACCGTTGGATTTGTAATTCTTATTGGGAATCAAATATACTGTATGCTATGTTATGATAGTAAATAAATATTGATCTAATGAATAACTATAATGCATAGAATTTGTATATAAATAGAAAAATTATTGATATTAAATAAAGATTCTCTTCAGTTTTTGTGTGTAATTAAATTTAACCAGTTCCTTTATTAAATTATACATTTTTCTTGCGCTTATATTCTATCTCTAGACCTTGCGCAATTCAGCATTAACATAACATTAATTGTGAAACCAATTAAAAAATCTGAATTTCATAATATAAGGCAGTGTTTTTTTTTCATTTGTAGTCTAACAGTAGCTAAAAGACATGATATATCTCTTTTTTGACTGAAAAATAATGATTTTTTATGGAGAAAATTAAAATTATGGGTTGAAACACAGGTTAAAGGATATGATAAGTGATCATTAGAATTGATTTGGCAAATGGAACAAAAAACGATCAGAAAGCAAAATTGTGTAATGACTGTTATACTGAAAAGTAAGTTGGACGAGTATATAAAATAGTCTTTGCATAGTTTTAAATTTTACATCCACCTAAACGAAATTACGACAAATGTTTCACATTAAATTTCGCACAAAATGCGATTGAAAGTTTGAAAAGTTTGAGAAAACACGCCGCTTTTTATGGATATGTCTCTAATTTTAATAATACATATAATGCGCAGCAAAGTCGTCTATTGATTTAACTGTTGATAAACTTATTAATTACATTTTTCGTAGACAAAATGAGACCTTTATAAAAAACATAACTTAAAAATTGGGATGATGATGTATATAAACACTTTATAAGACTATCAACAACGAGACAATAATATAAATCGAGTTTAATTTAAATAGTAGTAAAACCCAACAGTATTTCAATTAAATAACAGTTAGTAAAGCAGAATAAAAAGATATTGTGATTATACGGATTTGACAGATATTTATTATTTTTAAAGTGGTTTTGTATTAAATTTTCTGACATTTTCTATACATAATTTTAGCATCAATCTTTTATCTATACTTCAATGAGTAAATATACCCCCTTTATTTGAGGCAAAACTAAGGATATTTTTCTTTCTCGTTTTGTTGAGGATATCTCTGAAGAAGAATTAATATCTTCATAAAGCTAAATTACATCGTAAAGAGCTCAACAGGATCTATGACATGAATTAAAAATAACTGCTTCTTAACTTAACAAATGTTCTTTAACCTGCTACAAAAATGTAATAAAAAGGAGAAAAAAGAAAGGCTTAAAATGTTTCATAATTGAGCATGTTATAGAGTACTACTGTTGCATCCACAGTTCTGTGTAGTTATCCTGGTTAAGATTATGGCACAGTTTAGTAGGACATATTCTGTATTGCTGTGTAGTATGTTATAAGGCTCAGTTAATATCGTACAATATGGAATTATGGTATCACATAGGTTTGATTAGATATATAAATATGTACTTATTTAGATTAGTCTTAATTAAAGAAGTTTGGATATAAAAGAGATGCTTTCCATCTTATAATAAAGTTCTTTAGTTTTTGTGTGTAATTTAATTTAATCAGTTCCTTTATTAAATTATACATTGTTTCTTGCAACAATATTTATCTTAAACCTTGTGACAATTCAACTACAAAACAAGTAAGTTTTATTATTAAAAAGTGTTAATATAGCTACATTTTCTGTAAAAATATGAAAGCTCAGAGTTTTGACTTTTAAGCAGTAAAAAGCCAGAATCAAATATTTAAGCAATTTATTTTTTTCCAAGGCTAACAGCAGTTCATTATTGATAAGTACAATTTTTAATTGAATTGTATCTTCTGTACATCCTCGTATTTCTTAAATTTGCTATTTATTGAAAAAATAATCTAAAAGCCATTGTAGTATAATCTTATTTTTAAAGTAAAAAGTTTTATTTTTTCCACACTTTCATTTTCTTCGATATTTTTCTCTTGTATGTGGTTAATTATAAATGAATTGGTAAACCTCTTTTTTTTTTTTTTTTTTTTTTTTTTTTTTTTTTTTTTTTTTTTTCTTTTATTTTCTTAAAAATTTAAAGTCTTGAAAACCAGCTTTTCTCAAATCGGTTCAGGTCAAAACCCCGTTAATAGCAGAATTCAATGCATTTTAGATGTTTTCCATTTACTTTTTAAACTTAGTTTTCTCATGTTTTTAATTTTTTTGTTGCAAATCTGTGCCATGTATTTGAATGAGCAGTAAAATATCTTAAAACAGAAATTCCTCTTTATTTTTATTTTTCCAAGGTTTAATCTCTCATGAAGTTGCTGTTTATATTACATATTGTAGCATTTTAGAGTCAATATATGTTTTAAAATTGGTGCATATATGTTTAGAAGAGTTCGTAAATTGTGAAACAAGGCATTATGATGATTTTCGTAAGTCGGAATTGAAATATACTCAATTTTACAATAAACCCACGGCTTCGGATTAGGTCATTTGATTAATCTCAATTCTGAATAAATATTTGAAAAGAAGAAAGTCTATGATTATTGAATTAGAAAAACCATTTCAATGTCCAATGCGCTCTTTTCACTGACCATTTGTTTGGTTCAAAACATTGGGTATTGCTTAATTTACCCTGCAGACTTGCTAGAGCCTTTTCTGTTAACTAAAATTAAAATAGTGCTATTAATGTATATACAGGAATATACACAGAAAGGAGACACGGCTAATTTTTCTTTCTAAATTAACTCAAATTGGTTCAGGAAAACAATTTTTGAAGACCATTTTTCTTTATTAAAACTATATGCTTGCATCTGACTTGATATTCATATTATAGTGCACACTTGGCATTACTAACCTTACTTTTCGATCTAGCTTAAAAGTCCTCATATGCATGTACCTTTTTTCATATATTGTGTACGATGTTTCTCAATTAATTATTCGTTTGAAATTATACAATGATAAATTGTATAAAGTTTTCTTAAATATATATGTATATTTAAATAAAAACTAGATATTTTGAAGTAAAGTATTTACCATGATTAGTAGATCAGCAAATGTCTAAGCTCCAAACTGAGGGGGAACTCATTATAGCACAAATTTGGTAAAATCAAAGAATTTTGGAGCCAATTAAAATAAGCATCTTGTAGATGAATACCTGTGGTTAAACGATAAATATTTCATATAATCTATTTGGATAAACCTAAAGGTTTGGATTGTTTTAAACAAATATACTTTGCTCATTGCTATATCTCCTTCTTTATGTGTATAACCCCCGGTATTATGTGTATAAATCGTCACTTTACGTACTCATAATAAAAACAGTAAAATAAATGTAACATGGAACCAAGTAAAGATTGAGTGCTCATTTTCGGTAAATAGGTTATTTTCTATGCGGTCAATAGAGTTAGCCAAGGAATCGGACTGATTAGGTATAAAGTTCATCTTAACTTGGCACATGGATTTAATTGTCAGATTAACAAGTTAAAATGAAACAAAAACTCCATCAATAAAGCCCAATGCTTTTTGAAATCAATATAAAAAGAGGGCACTAAAATCAATAATTGGCCCTGGTTGTTAGAATACAACTAAATATAACCATTATGAGGATTTCCACCGGTAAAAAAATTCAAATATATACTCTTCTTAATCATGCATTCTAAAAATGTTTAATTGTAAATAGCCCTATCTTTCCTTGCAGCTAGCATTGTTAGCGTAGCCGCTTCTTCTAAGATGACTTACAAGGTTGTTTCACTTGTATCTGATAACCAAACTATTGGTGTCATTGTAGATGACGAAATTTATCCTTTAACTAACGTCGATGATGCATCAGTTTTACTGCATAAAGGAAAAGCACCCATTGCAAGCACTGCATACAAGTATGCCATTCTCGACAAGGACAACACTACCAACATTATTGAACAAGAAAGTTTCTCTCGTGACCCTATTACTAATTCCAGTAAAACATTAAATGAATATTATGGTAGATCTTGGAACAGTAAAACTCTCGATCAAATACCTGTTATTATTGATGCTCTTCCAATTATTAATCGTATTGATTCCGATCTTCATATTGATGGTGAAATCCCCACCATTCATATTACTGGTAATCAAACAGAAATTGATTATATTCATGCTAATGGACAATCTGATATTGATGTTACTGGCTTAACTTTAGCTTATATCAGGTCAGTAATATTTATAAAAGCATCTATTAGATTACAATATTGACATGTTTTAACCATTAAATATAGCCCTTCAGATGTCAAATCTTACGAAAATGTTACTCTTGCTGTATCTGGTCATTCTACTCGCAGCAATGCCAAACTTTCATACAAAGTCAAGCTTCAAAAATCTGATGATCTTTACGACTACCGCCGTATCAAATTGAGAGCCATGGCAACTGACGCCTCTTATATTAGAGAAGAATTAGCTTATGATATTGCAAAATCCATTGGTATGCCTACAAGTGAATACAGTTTTGTTCGTGTCTATATCAATGATCAAGCTATAGGCCTTTTTGGTTTAGGCGAAGTTTTGAAAAACCCTTGGCCCAAAAACGAATTTAATAATGGCAAGAAATACAACCAAGGTGCTTTGTATGTTGCCAACGTCAGTGGTGACCAAGATAGCTCTTCTTCTACAACAATGAGCGCTCCCTCTGGTCAAAACCAAACTGAAGAAGCTTCTGGACAAAATCAAACTATGAGCGCACCAGACGGTGGCATGGGCGGTGGCGGTGGTGATGCTGGTGGTGGAACTATGATTCAAGGATCTTCTTCTGATTTGAGTTATCTTGGTGATAATACTACGCTTTATACTTCACACTATCCTATTAAAGAAGATCCTAAAACTGGTTCTGCTAATTATACTAGAATTGCTGAATTGACTAAATTTATTTCTCAACAATCCAACGTAACATCTGATAATTCTGCTATAGCTCTTTGGGAAGAATACATGGATGTTACTAGTTTCTTACGTGGATTAGCTCTTGAAATTGTTATTTCTGACTCTGATGGTTATTTTACTATGGGTAACAATTATATTCTTTACGATGATCTTGACAATGAACGTATACTTTTTTCTGGTCAAGATTTCGATCTCACTATGGGTAAGTTGTACACTACAAAAAATATATTTTTATATCCAACTTATCGGTTTGCATAAATAGGCACTTCCATAAATAATGCTACATTGATGAACAGTGGTAATTATTCTGACTTCCCTAACTTTTTTACTCGTCCTTTGACTTCTCGTTTATTCCTCGTTCCTGAATTCAAGCAAGAATTTGAGAATTTAATTGTCAATATGACTAAAGCTCTTGTCAACCCTGATATTTTGACTACTCGTATTAATCAATTATATGAGATGTTGGAAGAAGATGTTACTTGGGATAAAAACTTAACACGTGTTGCTGCCAGTAACTCCTCTTCCACAAGTATGGGTAGCAGCAGCTCTGTTGATGATACTACATTCTATGCTGGTGTTTACGGTCCTACAAACTCTTCGGCATCTTTGACTGAATGGCTTGCACTTCGTAGTAGCAATATCTTAACCTTTTTCAATGAGTCAACTAGTGTTTAATCTCTAAATATTCTATACCTTACAAATAAAAATATATATGCTTTTTTATGCAATTATTACACAAATGAAAAAATATTTTTTCTTAAATCAAGCCAAGATAGTATGTGTAATTCTAGTAACACTCGGCTTTCCTAGACTAAACGCGGAATTACAAGGAAAAATGCATTCTCATATAATTTATTCAGTGAGAACCGCACATTACACAAAACACTATTTGAAATTAGACATATAATATACTGAGAAATAGCCATCCATACATACTTTTGAATAAACGTTATAAGTTTTATCAATTATGCCTTAGATTTGACATTGCTTACTAATAATGTCTATATTTATGATATTTGTTCTGTAAAAATTCTTGACATAAGAGTATTAATATGGCAATCAAATAGAGATGCAACCCACATGAATTGTAACTGCTGGATAATCCAGAATATAATTCTTTTAAACTTATGATCAACGGGAATGAGCTGAATTAAGAGTTGATTTACACAAATTTTGTATATCAATTTGTAATGTTACATGTTGATGAATGCTAGTAATTATAGGTTTTATTACGAGTAAAATATGTGGATAGTATCAGGTGTTATAATATTCGAATATTTCCTTAATCCCTCAACCTTTTATCCGGAGAGAAGTTTCAGGTATCTAATCTTGAGTAATTGTTACATTTGTATAAAACCGCATAACAAACTTAATTAAAACTTCATGTTACATGGCTAGATGCTTCCAAGATTAATCATTGGTTTATATACATATAAAGTTCAGGTACAAGGTAAGACTTGGTATTTGATCAATACACATAATTTTAAATTTTATATTATGCACCATGTGTATACAACGCTCTCTACGCATGTTCATCTAATGCATGTACCTAGTATATTTTTTAAAATTGATAAAACAAAGCATTGCTATTTTGTCATACACAGAACAAACATAACTTTAATAGGTGTAATCTAATTAGATACAATTGCCTGATTATTAGTGGTCTATATTTTCTTTAACTAGCTATATACATATAGCTAATACTTCATAATTTAAAAAGGCAATTTTTGCTTGTTACATATAACAAAGCTACTACATCGAGTAATTTTCGTGACTATAATGAGTCTTTTTTTTTTTTTTTTAGAGTGTCAAATGTTAATTTACACAATCATCCGCGGGAAAATAACTGAAAAGGTGAACAAGAGGAGGGAAGGAGTGGGGTGAGAAGAAGCAATGTATTCTCTTATGCGGGAAAATCAGGTTTTCATTTAAAATTTTGTTTTGTGCATCATTGATCTTTACCATTTTGTGTAACATTCATTCGATCAAAAAAAAAAAAAAAAAAAACTGAATATTATATGTTATTACATATCGAAATACTATTATATGAATTTTTATACTTTGCTTGTACTTGGGTAATATTGAAAAATGCGGGAATTTAGATGTTATGAACAGTTATTTGGGACCCTTCTGTGCTTGTGCTATAGTACATATTGAACGCAAATAATTGCTATTGTGTTTTGCATAACACTACACAAATATTGAGTTTTTCGATTCAATTAAATGTTCAAAAACAACAATTTTTTGAAAAACTATATAAAGAATTAATTTCATGTGGTTTTTTTTCTTTTTTTTTCTTCATCTTCATCCGACAAAAAAGCTTTTCTTTCTCAAAATGAAGTTCTCTACTCTTTTTAAGAAGCCAATTCTTCTTATTGCTGGTTTTTTGGCTGCTACAGTTGTCGCTGAAACTGTCCCTACTACTGCTCAAGTAAAAGTCAAATCTTATAATTGGGATGGTACTACTTTATCTGGACAGATTTATGTAAGCTTTAGCACTATACCAGCATTTACAAAGCAGCATAGAATATTATAGGACTCAATTAATTTTCGACTTGATAGGTTCAAAATATTGCTTATACTAAAAAAGTTACTGTCGTTTATTCTGATGCATCTGATAACTGGAACAACAATGGTAATACCATTGATGCTTCGTACACTGCTGCTATTTCTGGTAGCAACTACGAGTATTGGAGTTTCAATGCTCCTGTAAGTGGTATCAAGCAATTCTACGTCAAGGTAAGCTCTATTATTTTAATTTCATATATAAACATATTAAAAAAAATTACTAGTATGTTGTAAGTGGTACCACTTATTATGATAACAATAGTAGCGCAAATTACCAAGGTAACGGCATTTTCATTTTGCTTATGCATGTCATACTAACCTGAAACCTCGTACCTTTCTTGTAGTTACAAAGACCACCACCACCACCACTACTACTACTACTGCTGCTGCTACCACTTCAAGTGGTGCCACTACTACTACTGGCGGTTCTTCCACTACCACTGCTGTTCCTACTAGCGTTCCTTCTGGATTTCCTACTGGTAATTCAACCATTAGCTCTTGGATCGATGGTCAAACCTCTGTCAGTCGTTTTGCTATGCTTCGTAACATTAACCCTGCTGGTGCAGTTCCTGGTTTCATTGCTGCTTCTTTATCTACTGCCAATCCTGATTATTATTATGCCTGGACTCGTGATTCCGCCTTGGTCTCTCATGTCATTGCTTACGATTATAACACTACTTTGGCCGGAAATTCTACTATCCTCGGTATTTTGAAAAACTATGTTACCTTCTCTCTTAACAGTCAATCCGCTTCTACTTCCTGTAATTGCCTCGGAGAGCCCAAGTTCAATCCAGATGGTAGCAGTTATACTGGTGCATGGGGAAGACCTCAAAATGATGGCCCTGCTGAACGTGCTGATACCTTCATCTTGATTGCTGATAGTATCCTCAAGCAAAATTCTGATGCTACTTATGTCAAAGGTACTCTTACTCCTGCTATTTACAAGGATTTGGACTATGTCGTCTCTACTTGGTCTAATGGTTGTTACGATTTGTGGGAAGAAGTCAATGGTGTTCATTTCTATACTTTGATGGTTATGCGTAAGGGCTTAATTCGTGGTGCCAACTTTGCTACTCGCAATGGTGACAGCACTCGTGCCTCTACCTATACCAACACTGCTGCCTCTATCAAAACCAAGATTGATACTTTCTGGTCTTCTACCAACAACTATGTCTCTGTCAGTCAAAGCGTTACTAGTGGTGTCAGCAAAGCCGGATACGATGCTTCCGTTTTAATTGCTGCTAATCTTGGTAGTCTCCAAGATGGTTTCTATACTCCTGGCTCCGAAAAGATGCTTGCTACTGCCGTTGCTATTGAATCCAAGTTTGCTTCTCTTTACTCTATAAACTCTAATTTAGGTGGTTATCTTGGTAATTCCATTGGTCGTTACCCTGAGGACACTTACAATGGTAACGGTAACTCTCAAGGTAACCCTTGGTTTATCTGTACTCATGCCTTTGCTGAACTTTACTACCGTGCTATCAAGGAATGGTACAATAACAATGGTGTTACTGTTACTAATATCAACTTGAATTTCTTCAAGAAATTTGATACTTCTGCTGCTGTCGGTACCACTTATACTCCAGGTACTACTTCTTTCAGTACCATGGTTCAAAAGGTCGCTGTTGCAGCTGATGCTTTCTTTTCTACCTCTAAATTCCATGCTGCTACCAATGGTTCCATGAGCGAACAATTTGGTCGTACTGATGGTTTGATGACTGGTGCTCGCGATTTGACTTGGTCTCATGCTTCTTTGATCTCTGCTTCTTATGCAAAGGCTGGTTCTCCTGCTGCTTAAATGCGATCATAAAATTTTATTTTTAAAACACACAAACACACACACAATGCATTCACTATTATAATTGTTATTTGTTTTCGACTAAATAAATACAGTTTGGAGATACATTTTTTAAATCTTTACCTTTTTAAATTATATAACTGTCTTTTTTTTTTAACTATACATATATATTACTTTTGTTTTTTAAAAGCTTGAAATGCTCGAGAAACTCTTAAATTGATGTAATTGTACCACATTTTTATGAACATAAAATTTATTAAAGACCAAAAAATTCATTTGGATCAATATTATTTCCAGCATTGTTTCAAAGTAAAATAAAAAAAAAGTACTTGTATATAGGTCAGATTTTATATTATACTGTATTTTTTCAATTACTCTTAGTACTTTTTCTACTCTTGTTTAGTTATAAAAACCCCTCAAATTGGATTTTTTTCCTGTTTTTATCGCAAATCAGGCGAACTTTCTATCTATAGCTGGATTTGAAGGTTTAAAAGCCTTACAATTTTATGAAGGGTTTTCAAATAGTAGAGACAGTATATAGATAAAAAAAATATGTATACATAATTTACAAATACTTATTGCTGTAATATAAACAAACGATGCAACAAACTGTTCGCTGATACTGAGTGCGAAATGTTTGAATACACGGTGAAAATATGTCAAAAATATGCATAAATACGAAAAAAAAAACCTACATAAGATATATAGTGAATTGCTAAGCTTTATATTTTTTATAATAATATAAGGCTTGATATAGTACGATTACCTGTGATATAATGTATTCTTGTGTTTGTTTTATCAACAATAGTTTAGAAAATATTCACACAAGAATGTTTTTGGAATTTGAGAGCAACCATATTGATATATCAGAATGAGGAATTTTCGAATTACCAGTTTAAAGCATTTGTCAAACCATAATATTTGACATGCAAACCATATAATGCTGCATTTCATGCGTTTATTATCATGCTATTATGGAACTATAGAAGGATGATTCTATTATATTTACACAACATCCACACGTTCATTCTAAATATATTATCATTCACACTTAATACACTTACCCAATTAGTATATAAACTTTCTCTATAATCTCATAATAGAACGATACTTTTTTATTTAAATACTTTTATATATTTACCTTTTGATAAATCATATATAATAGTTTTAAAATAAACACATATATTCCTTTTGTTACCGAGCACTGCATTTAGGTAAATCATTTATTGATAAATTTTGTTTTATCGATAAATCCATCACAAGCTTACATTTTTAAAAACTTTAAAAGTGTATAAAGCTACTACATTGTTATTAACTGCTGTCTGTCTGATAAGGCAACTCATTCAAAAAACAAAGATCTAAGAATTTCTGGCACTTTTTGTGATATTTATTTGCTGACAGTGGTTTAAATCAATATTTAAACTTTGACGTTCTTTAAAACGATAGATGTAAAGCTTATTGTAGTGTATTTCTATTATAAATAAAGAGGTTATTTATTATTAATTTCGGTAAGGTTTGTTGGTACATGTGCTAGTTTTGGCGAATTTAGCGCTAATTCTAATTTAAAATGGTCCACTAAGCGCCAAACCCCAAACCCTGAGGGTTATAAGTAAATAACAATTATTTCCAATACAATAAAATAAAGAAGACTACAAGTGATTATATCTCGGAGAACGTAGAGTCTTTATTGTTAAGTTAAAAAGGAAGCCAGGAGCCATCAGGTCCTGGTTTCTAAAAGTATTTATACTATTTCAATTCCATTTGGATATCAGATTCAATATGGAATTGAGTTGATATTTAACATAAATAATAGGCAAAAAAACCAACAAACCCAACTCCAAAAGAAGAGCGCAATTTATTCTTATAATTAATCCAGTAAATATGTGATACTAAAATATATGTTTCTAACTGCAGTTACAGCAGTAGTATATATTCTGAAGGTTTCAACCCATTTGGACCAATATTCATTAATTGCAAGCTTTTTTTTAAAAAATGTGCTAAATTTCTTTAAAAAAAGCTGCGGGCACAGATAAAGGCATAAGAAAAAGCAGAAAAGATATAAATACAAATATTAATGTTACTACAACCAGGTCATAATATTTGACAAATCGATCCAAAAATAATCTAAAAAACAAAATTGCTCAATAGCAACAAATCTAGTTGAGCTAGCATATTAAACGGCTTTTGCACATTTTTAACTTTTTCATTTTATTATATCGTAAACAATAGGAATTAGACAAGGGCAAAAGGTGAATTTTATTCAATGTAGAGAATAAGATTGTATATATATATAAAGGAAATTATCAGGAGATGTAAATAGTTATTAATAGTGTAACGATAACAATATCCGGAGAATATAACTACAGTAGAGCCATATCTATATTCTAATATAACACATTTTACTAAATAAAGTTTGGAGAAATGTTTGAAACTAAGTTTTCTGTAAAATGCGATTAAAATTTTAAAAGTTTTTTGAAGAAAAATATCATTTTTATAGGTATGTTTCGAATTTTAATAATCGATAAAATGAGCGGCAAAATTAATCTATCGATTTAGCTATTGATGAGCTTTAAATTTGGGACGAGGATATACTGGGGGGTTTTTTGGAGTAAAATCAAGGGTATTCGTTTTTTACACGTTGTTGAGTGCAGTAAATGACGAAGTTGTTTACTAAAATAATAAAAAATATAAAATATAAGCAGTAGAAACACAATTATAATCAGCTACAGTTTTATTTCAAAAGATTTTTAAGATTAAATACAACTGAAAAAGTATGAGGGTATTTATATTGATTTGGAGGAATTTCATACCATTATACTTAAATGGAGTAATCTTCTAATTTTGAGCTATTGATATTGATATAATAACTTAAGGAATGAACCATGCAAAGCATCTACCATAAAGGGTTGTGTGTCCAGTGTGACAATATGGGCCTTTTGGGAGCTATTGGCTATAGCCTTATCTATTTAGGTAACCTTGATTTCAAGGTGCGAATTCTATTTGCGCTTGAAATCTTATTTATTGGTAGTGCAACTATATGATACAACAAGGGAATAGGTGACGAAACCTAATGTCTTTGTTATTAGTATTTATTGAATTGGGTAAAATATTTCTTGGTATATACTGTATGTCATTTGTGTAATGCACTATGATCAAGAGTGCTATCGTTTACACGACATTGTATTGGTTTAAAAGCATTTTGTATTCTTCGCATGTCTTTTTTATTGTGTTCAATTTGAGTATCTGTTTATTATTGCTGCACCTTAATATTTCAAGTGGCATGAACTTTGTGAGTGATACTTGTAAATTGAGTTATTTTATGCTTATCAAGCTTCTAGTATGTAATTCCAGTGCATTGAGAATATCTCTGCCAAAAATCAATATTTTTTAAAAAAAAAAGCTTAATTGGATCTAATAGAGCTCACTGGGATTTATAACAAGAAAAAAATACTTGCTGTTCATTTTAGCCAATATTCTAAAATCTGTTGCAAAAAATATTAAAAAAAAAGTGCTTAGACTTTTTTATACTACTCAAATATGTTATAGAGAGCTTCAAAACAAGTAATTTTGTTATTAAAAAATGCTAATATAACTTAATTTTTTATAGAGGTATGATAGCTCAAAGTTTTTATTTTTAATAATAAAATACAGTCAAACCTCGATATAAGGTCCCTCAATATAACGGAAACCTCGATATAAAGGAGGTTTTTGCATCCATCGAAGACTGGTGGACAAATTTTACAGCTTAAAATCTCTTATTTCGGATTTATATTTAAGGGAGCTTTTTCTTTCCACATGTCCCTAATTTTACTATAATATTATTAGCCCCAAAATTAAAAAAGAACAGTTTTAAGTACAAATTTTTTTTACTAGATGTAAATATTGAAAATGTTTTCTAATCTTTTGAGAAAAACCCATTTAATGTAATTTGATTGCATTTGCATTGTATTAGGGGTTTTTTATATCGTAAGTAGAAATCTACCATATATTTAAGTATTTTGAAATCTTCATTATTTGTACCAACAAAACTTGAAGTAACAACATAACCTAAACTTGCTAGGGGTTTTCTCCATTTACAGGAATAACGTCGTTTGTTTCTTCCATTATTATCGTCAATTTCGTTATTACCATCACGGATTAAGGATGTGGTGTGATTACCTAAGACTGCCTTCATTCCTTTCTTAAAATTGAAGTTGATTTGTGTTTTAAAATTGGTTTAAGGGAGGCCCTCGATATAAAAACAAACCAGGGGAACCCTTAAATTGAGGTTCGACTGTAGTACGATTAAGTTGCGTAAATCTACTATATATCAAAAATACAATTTCATGGTATGTCAAAAGTGGATTGATTTAACTTTACATTGATTAACTTTTCGGTCAATATCTGAGATTCTCTCATATGAGCGCATCAATGACCCTATGAGCCTATTGACCATCTCATTTGAGCACATCCATGTGCTCTGAGAGCATACAGGAGGTCAGAGCGTGTATGCTAGAATACTTTCTACAACGTTTCCCTAAAGATTGCACCAGAAACCCCCTTCAAAGAACAAATTTACTACATATCAGGGTCAAATTACGGGGCCTGAATTATCAAACTCCGTTTTATGCGAACTATATCTTAAAATACTAAGAAAATTACCACAAAATTCACTTTTCTCTTGATAACTCTTGCAATTCTGAAGTAATCTCAAAGAGCAGTATTTTAAAACAGATATATAAAGGAGAAAAATAATTCTAGCAAAAACCCCCAATCTAGCTCATACATTATTTATAAAGCTATTTCCATTAAAAGCATACAAAAACGCAGCTTTGATGGACTATAACTCGAGATAGCAACTGTTTATGCATATACTTTATTAGCCAAAAATGGTTCTTTTATTTGGCTCTATCATATTCTACCATAAAATTAATCTTGAAAAATCATGAATTTTCCCCTTGTATACCCTCGTCCAAAATTTGACTTTTTCAAAGAAAGCTAATAACTCTATGAAAAATAGAGCTAGAGCGACAAATAATATTTCAAATAATTGGTATTTTTTTGCGTTGTTTTTATGTAGCACTAACTTTAAAATTTAACTATAAAATTGCTTTTAAAATCACTAAAAACTACTTTTTATGTTTTTGCTTTTTTTGCAAAATTTTTGGTGAGACATGTTTTCAATAAATATGCTATTAGATACAAAATTAAATTTTATGTTGAGGTTACTTAATAAAGATAGCCAGGTTATCATGCATGTTTGCTGTCAATTTTGCATTTTAAAAATTTAGGATCGTTTTTATCCAATTTTTTCATCATCAGCAAATTTTGGAATTCAACCGCCGCCACACCTGAGATGTATGAAAGTTCAAAGAAAATTCGCCGAAATTATTATTTTTTTGCAATGCAATGGTATGTAGTAGGGGATGTTTAAATCAGAAAATATAGTACTTTAGTTGCAAATGGAACAACTAACCATTGTAAATTGAAGCAGGGTAGTAAAATAGTTTTGTTCAATTCAATTACTTTAATTGGATTTACAAAAGTTTCTTGTATATTTATGAGGAATAACGAATTACATTATTTATTAAATTCAAGGAGAACAAATTCTTTGAACATCCCGTTATTTGTGGTTTTTATCATTTTAATCAGGCAATATGTTGCATGGCAACGATGAATTTCATTAAAGTCACAAAATAACATTTTTTTACCTCTCTCAAATATTAGACTATATACAAATATACTACAATCCAAAAGAAAATTAACATTTTCTCAAATTGTTAATGTGTATATATATTATAATGAAACATAAGTACTTTGCCACGCCTTTTTATAAACAGCAGGATTGCCTCTTCCATATGTATAACAGCGGCAAACACTTTACAACAATTACATGTTACGCGAATTAATTTTAATAGTTAGACTATATTAATAGGTAAAATTGCATTGAAAACATAGACGATAATAATAATGTTATGATTGTAATTAACATATTATATTCATTCTACAAGTACAATATGTTAAAGGGAAAAAACAAGGGACAACGGCGTAAGGTAAGCTTTAATTGAGTGAGATGTCTGCTACGTGCATAATAGACAATTTATTTTTTGGCTTGGCGATATGAAGTTGTATTTAGATATGTTGTATTTGCACACATAATGTACCTGAAATCGTAGTTTAAATATGGCAATTAACTATGCTTTAACATATTGAGCATATGCGTCATATCAACATTATAAATAATTAACCTGATAATCACATAAGCTAAGTTCTGATAATCTAGACTTATGATAAAAGATAGAAAATAAAGTACGATAATAATTAAGCGTTGCTAAGAGCAACTAAAGACTTTAGACTGATCATCCATATCTAAATTTAATTACATTAGCATAAGTGAGGATTGACACTAAAATTTAGTATGAGAACACCGTTCTAGACTGGTGTGTAATTAATCCTTAAATCAAATATAAATAGCAGTAGACATTCACTCTTCATTCAATTCCCCATCTCGTTTTTTATATATAATAAAGACTTACAGATTCTCACGTACTTCTACTTCTCTTATTATATATATTTACAACAAGATATACAGTCAAACCTCGATATAAGGTCCCTCAATATAACGGAAACCTCAAAATAAAGGAGGTTTTTGTATCATCGATTAAGGATGTGGTGTGATTATCTAAGATGCCTTCATCCTTCATTCTTTTCTTAAAATTGAAGTTGATCTGTGTTTTAAATTTGATTTAAGGGAGGTCCTCGATATAAAAGACTTTTTAAAAGAAATCACGAGTGCCCTTAAATTGAGGTTTGACTGTATGCGTAAAAACCTGAAACATTAGAACTGAAAAAGGTATACTAATTGCAGAAAATAAGATATTTTTGGATATTTGTTTTTGAATTAAAGCTGAATATCTTAGGTACATTAGCGTATAATTTTTTTTGGGCGTTATTTAATCAAAAAAAAGTAGCCAGGAGATGAAAAGGGAGACCCGATTTTTAAGGAAAAAATAGTAAGTCTTACGTACTTTTGAAATTTTCGTGAGATATATTTAAAGTGGATTTAGGAATTAGGCGGCATAATGTACCTCATCATTAGCACCAATCCATAACTATTTAACAGCGTCTAGGGTATACATATATATAAAGCGACTGATATAAGGTTGGCTATAGAAAAGAGAGAATTTTCCTGATGCTGAAGATTGAAAACTATGAAAGTTTATTTTTTTAAAGTTCAAATTTTGCTCTAGGAAGGTAGGTATATATAGCAAAGAAAACAAAATCCATTTTAGCATATGGAGTGTAACTTCTTTTGATTATACCAGAGCAAGTCAATAAAGTTCCTCGATAATCACGAAGTTTAACTTTTGTCAAAATAAATACAACTTTGTAAAGTAATTGTATTATTTTTTATTGATTAATTGATGAATTAACTAATTAGAAAAAAAAACAATTAAAGGTTATAGAGTTTAATTGTTTAGCTTCAATAGAAATAAAATAAAAAATTAATTTTTATTATAAGATATTCGGTAAAAGAACATATTCAATGACAAAGGCTTGACACCAGTACAATTTTAGCTACAAAGGCTATTCTAGTATTTAAAATACTCCATCTTTTTTATGTCCTATACGTACGATTTATTATTTTGATGTCTTAGCAAGTAGACCTAGCAATATTTTCGTTACCAAGTCCAACTCAGAAGCAGAGATTTTCAAACCGAAGCTTTATTAGCACTCATCTCTGTTTTGTATTTGATTTATAGAATTAAGCATTTATAACAGGTGTAGTTTTCCAAAGAACAAGTTCTCTAAAGTGACATAAAGGCTTATTGGAGTCTTGGAAGTTGAGGTTATGAGTAAATCCCCTCGTATATCATTATGAGATTTATTTTTCAAGGTGTAACGTATTTTTATTACTGATGATGACCCTTGCCTGGGATTATCGTTGAGAAGTTTAGTTCGAGTTCAAGGACCGCCTACTATTTCTTTCCAAATACAGTTACTTTTATCTTATCTCTTCTCATCCTTTATTATTGATAAAATATGTCTGCTCGTACATTCTTAACATCTGGTAAAAAAATCGTAGCCATTGGACGAAACTTCAGGTAAATATTTAATAATATAGGGTATCCTGAAGTATTTGTTAAATAATCTATAAAGTGAACACGCCAAAGAGTTGGGTAATGCAGTACCTAAATCACCATTCTTCTTCTTGAAGCCTACTTCTTCCTACTTGGCTAATGATGGAACTATTGAAATCCCTAATGGATGTGATGTTCATCATGAAAGTAAGATGGTTTAGATACATTTTAGTGTTATATATACTAATCCGAAAATATCATAGTCGAATTAGCAGTAGTTATGGGTAGAGAAACTCGCGATTGCCCTGCTTCTAAGGTTATGGACCATGTCGCAGGTATTTTATATAATGTATACTTTGGGGTATTATAAGAATATACTAATGCTATTTTAATAAAAGGTTATGCATTGGCAATTGATTGTACTGCCAGAAATCTTCAGGTAAATATTGACAGAAGAATATATCAAGAAATCAATGCTTACTAATTCTCAATTTAGAATGATGCAAAGAAGAAGGGTTTACCTTGGAGTGCTTCAAAGGGGTTTGATACATTCACACCCATTAGGTAACGCAGATCAAAATCAAATTTATTTAGGAAGCATAATCTCTAATTTGTTTTTGTGGCTATTCAAGTGAATTTATTCCCAAGGATAGTTTTACTGATACTGCAAATATTGATCTTTGGCTCAAAGTAAATGACAAGCTCCGTCAACAAGGAAATACAAAAGATATGATCTTTAAGTAAGCTTCAATAACCAAATGACCAAATGTTGAATATTGATAAAGATTATAGTGTTCCTTTCTTGATTGAATACGTTTCTTCCATTATGAAACTTGAAGTGGGAGATGTTATTTTGACTGGCACCCCTTCTGGTGTTGGTCCATTTAAAGCAGGTGATGTTATTACTGCTGGTATGAAGCCTGGAAAGGCAGAGAAAGACATTGTATCATTAAGATTCAACGTTGCAGACAGAAATGGTCTTTTCAAAGCCTAATTTAATGTGACGTTTTAATAAATCAATAATCGTACATCTGCCGTGTTCAGCAGAAAACGTACTACCCTCTTTGTTCTAACATTCATTCTTTGAAAAAACTTATAAATGTCTAATCAAGTAGATCCACTCTTGTTTTGGTTAGAACAGGAACCTGTCAACAGGTAAATCAAAAAAGACTTTTTATAATTGCTCTTTTTCAATAATAAAATGTTGATAATTATCTTTATTCAAAATTATGAACTCTGTAGCGATGCTGATATATATTTACCTGCGGATACCCCTTTGGACTATGCTTCAAATAAATACCATTATCAGTTAGACAAAAGAAGGCATATGAAGAGGTTTAGAACACTACAAAGATTAAAAGCCTATAAATTTGAAAAGATTGCAAACAGACGAAAAATGCCAACTAACAATTCACATATTCCTCCTCGCCCTTTTACTAAACTTGAGACCATCAAAGGCGACAACTTTTTAAATGGTCATGTAAGTGAAATCGTGGAAATTTTACAAATGGCCCAGAATAGCCATCAGGCCAGTGATAAATATGAGCAGATAAATGTATTTCCAACGTCTGATACACGTTTAGAAGAAAGGGACCACAGTTATGCCAGATTATTACAAATAAAGGTAACAACCATAATGAATATACATTATCAAAAATATACTAAATATGGTTCTTAGAACAATGCCATAACAGAAGAAGATGAAAGAGAATTTTTTAGAATCAGAAACGACATTTGCAATGAAACTCGAGATTTAAGTACTCATCAGATACCAACAATTTCTAGTAGTATACAAGCATCTGATTCTCCTCCTTTACCACCAAGAATGTCTAGCAGAGATCCGAGAAGTTTTCTACCAGAATTCCGTAAACCCCATTAAATCTACATCATTATTATTATTATCATCATCATCACAATTAAACATACCACCAAAACCATTAACATTATATTTTATTTAAGTTATTGTACATTTTATCAATAAAAAGGTCATTGTCTACTTTTTTCTTTAATTCATTAACCATATCTTTTCTGTCTAAAACAAATCCACCTCCTTGATCTAAATTCTTTGTTCTCATATCTTTAATTCTAATTTTGCCATTTTCAATTTCATCTTTTCCGACAATTACAGCAAATGGAATTTGTTCTTTTTCACAAGCGAGCCATTGCTTTTCAAGCTTTGGTTTGTTTTTTAATGTAAAGGAAGCATTAATGCCTGCATTCCATAATTCCTGCACAAGTTCCATACGTTCTTTCAAAAGCCCATCGCCCACTGAAATAACATAAACTTGAGTTGCATTGCTCTTGATGTTATTCGCATTTTGTCGAGACATCAGAATTGAGAAAACACGTTCTACTCCAATGGAAACACCAACACATGGAATTGTTTTGGGCTTTCCAGCTTTATTTGTACCTGAAAACATCCCCACAAGATTATCATAGCGTCCGCCAGCTGCAATGGATCCAACTCCCTCTGATTTGTCTGTAATAGCTTCATAAATAATGCCAGTGTAATAATCTAATCCACGGGCTAAACTCAAGTCCAGCTTGACTCGATCACGAACGTTGAAAATCTCTAAAAACTCTAAAAGCAATTTGACATCTGCCAATCCTTTGGAAGCACCTGCATGTGCCATTAATTTTTGATCATTTTGTAAATAATCTAACAAACTGGGTGTATCCTTGACCATTTGAACGTATTCTCCAATGCGATCAGCAGCATCCTCTGCCAATCCCTTTTCTTGAATCATCTCCTTTTTTACATCCTCCCATAATAATTTGTCTAATTTATCTACAGCAGCAGATATGGATCTAATTTGTTCTTGTGGCACACCACACACTTCAAAAATACCATCTAAAATTTGACGATGATTTAGTTTAATGTGAAATGGAATCTTGACAGCATCCATTGTATCGCTTAAAATTTTCAAAATCTCAGCATCTGGTATCATGGAATCATAAGCGCCAGCAATATCAAAATCACATTGATAAAATTCTCTTAATCGACCTTTTGTCATGATGGGTTGATCTCGTCTATACACTTTGGCAATTTGATAACGTTTCATTTGTTGTGCGTCTTTTTTACCTTGCATTGCAAGATATCTGGCAAAAGGTACTGTCAAATCATATCTTAATGAACAATCTTCTCCTCCCTGATCTGCCAAATCATAAATGAGTTTACTATCCTCTCCATATTTTCCACTCAAAATATCTCTCATTTCGAATACGGGTGTATCAATAGTGACGCCTCCATGGCGTTGGAATACTTTTGTAATGGTGTTGAAGAGATCTTGACGAACTGCCATTTCTTTTTCGTTGTAATCTCGGGTTCCTTTAGGTGTTTTCAATTGAAACTGTATGTGTTTATCGGTTAGTCAGTATCAGCCTTAAAATCATGCAATATACTACAACTTACATTGCTTTTCAACTTTTTTTCTGGGCGTAAATCTGTTGGTTGTAGCTGTTAATGTTCCATTGAGAAAAAAAGGAATCGATAGAATACAATTTACCTGGTATAGTAACCATAAAACGGCATGATATGCCTGTGAGAGGTTTTTTGGGTTTATAGCGTAATAGATTTATTGAAACTTTAAGCATTCTTAATAAAGTATATTTGTAAATAAATTAAATGAAAAGTGTAAGGGGATGGGTAGGGTGGCTTCATTGAAAATGTTGTGCGGAATTTATAAACGAAAATGGCACATCCTGCTAGTCCATCCATGGAAAAAGTAGACCAACAAATACAAGATTTATGATGGAAAAAGTTTTTTTTGCAAACAAAACGAAAAATACTAGTAGATACTTCTTAAAATTCATTAGTACCTTCGTACAGCTTTTTCTGAATTAAGTAGTGTTTTGCTGAGAGAAAATTCCAATATCTACAGGATAATCTGATGTCTCTGTCCAACAGTGCATTGTTATTATTATTATTATTATCTGCCATAATAATGGAACAGTTAGTATCCTTAATAAGCCAATAACTTTCAAACAAAGATCTTGTAATATTGTCAATACAATGACATGCTTATCAAACATACGTACTCTTTGTTTCTTTTTCTTGCTTTAATGAGCTATAAAATACGTTAAATTTGTAATAAAAGAAAGAAAAAATAAACCATTTATTTCACTTTTTATATAAACAACCACATCAATTATACAAATTATTAAAACAAAAAAGTAAATAAATTTATTAAAAATGGAAAATCACGATACTGCATCTGTAATTGCTGGCACTATATTCATTATGGTAGTTGGAGGTTTATTGATAACGATGCTTGTCTACACTGTTTGAAACCCCGGATGTCAATTACTTCGACTTTATAACTGCTGTTATATAATTACTCAATACATGATTTTATACAAGGCCGGTTATATCAACTGTTTAATAAAAAACCAATTTTTTTTTAAAAAAAAAGAACATTTATGATTAGTTTATAATTCAAATAACCATTGCTTTTAAAGGAATCCAAATACAAATGAACTTAAAGTAATAAACTGATATAGCATCTACTTACAAATTCAGTCGATACAGTATATTTTTGAAGCTATGTGTTTTTTATATATTACATTACAAGAACTCTTAATTTTTAACTCATATGTATAATCCTATTTTACGAAAATTTTAGCTTATTACCGAACTTCTACCCCAGTAAATCAATCTCAAATATTTATAATAACCTATTAAGAGCATATTCATACGTATAAGATATTTTAAGATAGAGTTAGGTAATTAAGATAATAAAAATATCAAGTTTACTTCACATTTAAGCAGATAAAATTTGAAAATTCAGAAACTTTCGTGAACATTTCCAAACTCCAATTTTCCCTTATAAACCCTCGTCCGAATTAGCTAAAAATGAAAATTTTATTTTTTCACAACAAAAACAACCTTTAAATACATAGAAATGTGAGACGAAGTTATAGATATAAGTTTTTTAGACTATATCCAATTATACTAAAATAATTCAATATTCGAAATTTGTTATTTTGCTTCAAAAAAAAAAAAAAAATTAAATAAAGGATCATTTCACCATACTTCTACCTTAAATTAAGTACGCCTTTTTGTTGTTAAAAATTAGATAAAATTTGGTACATATTCGTACTTTTTGTTTTTTAATTGAATTGTAAAATTTGTTCAAAAAAAAAAAAAAAAAAAGATCATGATTACTGTTTATGCTTCCTTTCAAAAAAATAAATCTACTAAATCCATAAACGGAACAGAACCGCATTGATATTACGTTTTGACCCAAGACCTCACAGATTTTAGGTACCCGACCTTGGGTGTTGTTAAATTGGTTAAAACTCGCCGTATGTTTTCCGATTAGCAATTAACCTTTGAGACGAAATTGGCTGGGAGGAAGTACATAGTATATAAATAAATATATGGCAACACAAAACCACTCATAAAGTATTCAACCAAAAATAGATAATTAACGAAATATTACCAATTATGAATTTACCAAAGGGATATTTCACATTAAAAAACTATGTCTGCATTCAACAAATTATATCAAAATAAAACATTTCGTATGAAATTGATTTTTTGTACGATTATCATTTTAAACTGTCTATTTGGTATATTTAACTATAAACAGATATGTTTATATAATTATAGTCATTTTTTTTTTCCTGAGAACAGTAAAACAGTATAGTGATCTACATTTGTACACAAGTGATAGTTCCACAAGCGAAATGTGATGCATCAAATAATAATTGAAAAAAAAAACAAAAAAAAAAAAAATCTTTTCATATTTGCTGTCAAAAATAGATTCTTCAAAATGTGAAGATTATAAATGAGAATCTAAAGTCCAAAATTTAAGTATTTGAACATGATATTTTTTATTATTTTACAAGAAAAAAAGGGAAGCGGAAAAAAGGAAATAAATTTACATTACGCAGATACAGCTTTGTCATATTTTTTGCGACAGAGACCACATCCACGTTTCCACCAACAAATATAAGATATAAGAGCGACAACAAAAAGGACACAAATGACGATAACAGCAATGAGCCAACCTGCCATCTTAGATGTACGACTAACAGCAGGTCTAGGAGTAGTAATTGTAACATAAGGAGGATCAGATGCATCTGTACTTAATTGGTAAGCAACTAGACCTTGGAATGGAGCATTGTAATCAAGAGCAACTTCAGTTTGAGCATAATCATCACGAATATCATAAAACTTGTCTTCTTTGTCAGGTCCACCTACAATGGCACCATACAACAAGTATTTTTCTTCTGGTGGGGATGAATCAATATTACCAATATCAGTACCACCTGATGCACCAGCATGATGAGGATTACGAGGAGAGTTCATATGAATACCACAGACATATGGAGTCGACATGTAATTGCTACCAAGCATGTAATCGATTTGACTAATAGCAAATTTTGTATATGCCTCAGATTTGGAACTATCAAGTTGACTATATAAAAGTGCCAAGAAAGCCGTATCTTGAGCAGGTACAAGAGAATTTTCGTTACTAAAACCATCACACCACAATAATCCGCCGTTGGTGAAACTACAAGGTGAACCTGAGGTACTTTTAATAATGGTATCCAAAACCTTCTTGGCAGCAGTGGCATATTTTGTGTTACTTGAGTCTAGCTCAGCACCAAGAACGTAAACACCATTAGTTTGATCACTCCAATCCATAATACCAATAGGAGAATTAGCTAAATTGAATTGATCAAAGTAATTTGAGGCCATTGTTCTATAAGTTTCATTTCCAGAAGCCTTGTACATCCAAAGAGCAGCAAATGTAAGTTGACTAGTGTAATTATTGGTACCATAGTAATCTGCGATAGCAGGAATTGCATTAACATAAACATTACGAGGCTGAGCAGTATCAGCTAAATTAAAAAGTGATGTTGCTTGATTTAATAATGTATCAGCGTAAGTTGTATCGTTTAATTTGTTCCTAAATAAGTAAGAGGCTGATGCTAATGCGGCGGCAGATATGGCCACAGCATCCGTACCGATCGCTGTTCTATTTACTTGGTAAGAAGGACGAGGTGTTGGAATATTAGTGTCGGGACCTATTGATGTTGTATCTCTGGGTTAAAAATAGTTGCTATTATCAATTTTTTATAATTATTTTTAACATTACCCCAATAGTTATTATCGATGCTGCCATCACCTACTTGAACATAAAACGTGTTTGCATCTGGATGAGCTTGAATAATCCAATCTGTACCCCATTTCAACATGTCTCTTAAATAAGATGCTTGATTTGCTTTTTGGTAACCATCAAACCATTGAATTGCTCCCCATGCAATGGTTGTCAATGAATAAGATAATGGTAAGGAAAACTTTAAATAATCACTGAAAAGCCATTAGATAGTGATAATTTACTATGTAAAATTAAATTACTTACCCAGCATCGTAATATCCGCCTGTTAAATTGACATTATTATCGCTTCCATCTTGCAAAGCAGAACTTGAACGCCTATATACATGAATTATTAGCATAACTCTCTTTTTATTGTGTCGGGAAATAGTAATAATAGGACATCAAACCCCCTGATTGTTTGGGTTGTCATGGTTACCATCCTACTAATTTTTAAGCCCGAGCTAAATTATCTATTGAATTTACCATGGTACTCGATTATTAGATGGCAAGTTACCACTACGTTGAGCTTCATAAAACCACAGTGAGTTATTCATTAAATTTGCATAATGTACATTTCCTGTGACTCCAGGAGGATTTGAAAGACCATCTGTAGTAGGTTGATCAACGGCAATTACAGTAGATGTTAAGGTGCCAATTACAGCAATACTACTATAAAGTATTGAAATTGGACGAACCATGTAAATTTTTTTTTAGTAAAACTGTGTAAAAAAGGGTTAAAAAAAAAGAGAGAGAGAAAGAAAAATAAACTAAAATAAGAAAACCTTGATAAATGGTAAATTTATTCAATGGATGAGGGGTTTATATCTTACACATAAAGTGCTCAATGTCTATTTTAAGACATTTGAGTTTGTTTTGGTTTTGGTTTTGCCGCTCAATGATAGATGATGCATTTACACATAAATAGGTACATTTTTTTTTTATTAACATTACTAAGAATAGCGATAAGTTTCAACTTGATATGTTTCTACATATTATTTTTTTAATGTCTTGAGGGAAAATAAAATTACGCCAAGAAACATGGTTACATTATGTAAAATGCTTTGTGGCAAGAGGGTTACAGAGAATAAAAATATATTCAGCGGGGCCAATAGCCAATCGATATAAGAAGCACGTTACTATTTCTCTTTCTTTTGACCTTCTTTCAATTGATTTAATCGTCTATCATCAACACGCTGAAGAAATGCAACCTTTTCCATATAGCCGTCTTTATTTTTATACTTGAGATCATCACGAATTCCTTCTCTATCAACATAACCTTGCCAATCTAATTTGCTTTTTTCAAGTGTGTTCATTTTTGGTTCCTTAATGTTGTATTTAGAAACCAATGATGATAGTTGAGATTTGGGTCTTTTTTGTTGTAATGGTGATTTAGGCTTTTTAATTTGTTTCTTTTCAATTACGGCTGATGGTTCAGTTGTAGTTTCTGTAGTTGCTGATGCTGTGGCTTCGTTTTTAGGCTGTGGTGGTGCTGGTGATTTTGTTTTGTTCATATCCGCCCAAATTGCATCAATTCTTGATTTTTTGGTACTCTCTTGTTCTCTAATAAAACAAAACAAAACCAAAATTAATGTCATGTAAAAATAAAATATCCGTATTAGTTTTTTTTTTTTTTTTTTTTTTTTTTCTTTCTTTACTTTGGTTCTGATAATTCTCTCTTTTTTCCCTTGGACTTTTCATTTACTTTAACTTTGTCCTTTTTCTCTTCCTCATCGTCATCATCTTCTTCAATTATGTCTTGATCATCGCTATCGTTTTCTATAATTCAAAAACGTTGGCATCTTTTCTCTTTGAAATTAATCAATTTAATTTTACCATCAGGAACAAAATCTTCATCATCTTCAGAATCTTCCTCTTCCTCTACTTCTGGGTTATTGTAAAAGTCTTTTAAGCTTGACATGGTTAATTTTTTCTTTTAAAATATTTATAACGAAAAAGGGCTTGTGAATAGGCTGAAAAAAATATTTTTATTTGGGCGTGTACATGCACTACACTTCTCATAAAAACCGATGCTGCAATTGAAAATTTTCGGAAACTGAACCTTTGCGCGATTTTTTAAAGAATTTTGTGAATTCAAAATTGGAATATTTGAGTAAATGTTGTAGATCGCTAATGCATAACATCTCAAGTTTAGGCTAATATTTTTTTTTTACAAAAACGGATTGATTTGTATACTAAAAAGTCGTAATAATGTGGTCATTTCACTATTTTTATTTTTGAAAACCAGCTACGCCACCGTTGCTTCGCCAAAACACAACAATAAACATGGCAATAAACGGGTAAAAATCATACCCGCGTGCTTTACAGCATTCGATATGGTAATGTGATTTTTTTATTTTATGTATATTTTTTTTTTTTATATATAAAATAGGCTAAAAAGTAATAAAGTAAAATAAATATTTGCGTATTTAACGAGAAAAATCGTTAAAAAAAAAAGAAATTTCTACATCAATGTTTATATGCGTTTTATTGCTGTTGTTGTCGTTGAGTTTGGTTGTGATTGTTGTATAAGTAAGAGTGTATTAAAATGTTGAATTGAGGGGAAATGGGAAAGGAATATGGGAAAACAAGATATTAAATGGTTAATTATTAGTAGTATTTTTTACTTGCGAAGATGAAGAGACTTATTATAAGTCCAAGCACCAGCATCCAAGTGATGTTTAGAATCGATATTCTTCTTCAAATCAGCATTCTTTTGTTGATATTCATCTCCCTTGGGGCCATCAATATCTTTTTCAAAAACAAACAATTTAGGCTCCCAAACTTCCTTCTTTTCCTCACGTTCTTTACGAACACCACGTTGCCAATCTTCAATCTTTGATTTTTCAGCATTAGCAACCTTATAATTCTTTTCGTTGAGTGCCTCTGTAACAGGACCCCAAATCTTGTGAGTTTCCAATTCACTTTGTTCTTCTACTGGAACAGTGATACGCTCTGCCATAGCCTCAGCCTCGGCATCAAACAAAAGCTCCTTTTTTACATTAGCATCATTACTGGGCTTGCTAAAGAAGGATTGATGACTCCAACGACCAGACAAGTTGTAACATAACTTACCACCGGCGTAAAGAGAACCCTTAATATGATTGTATTCGCCACCAAACCAAGGCTTAGGAACAAACTCAATGACAGCTTTAGTGCCATTAGAGCCAATAATGGTACAGGAGCCACCCAGTTCAATGTAAGCACCACCAGTTAATACACCACGAATTAAGAGATCGGGGAAATCGATCATATATTGCTCATCGAAATTTTTGAGATATAAAACTGCTCTACCAACTTGCTCTACCTTGATAGAAGTACCCTTAAATTTAGATTTTTGGCCACCTAATTAATAGATTGCGTAAATTTCGTATTCTTGAAATAGTTATACTGCGCATTACAAAATAAACTTACTATGACCATTCAATGAGACACCAGCCTTCTCATCTTCCAAATAAAAAGCGGAAATGGGGGGATGATGACAAACTTGTTCACAAACACATTTGGAATTACCCATATCGCAATGAAATTGTTCACCCAAAATTGGATTGTAAGGTTTCTTTTCATACTTGCCATCGGTACAACGAGAAGCATAGCTACCGTAAAGTGTAGAAATGAACCAACGAGAAATAGCCAAAAGACGTTCTACAAATGAGCAATTTTAGCATGTTAATTTTTAAAGTCATTTCGTTAAGTCCATATATACCTTCAGGTGTTTTTGCATCATTGATTGCAGTAAAAGTAGAGGGATGATCACCCCAGTATGTACCATATTCCAACAAGGATAAACCGTTCAAAAAGAAAGCAGGACAAGTCAATGAAGAAAGATCGCCAGTAAAACTAATCACGACTTTTAAAAACTCTTTGAATTCTTTAAATTGACTTTTCTCGGCAGTATCAAGATTTTTCATTGAAAGTTTATCGACATCGTTGCTATTAGGAGCATCCTCGTCTGAGGATTTGCTTTTACTGACTTTGTTACTACTACCAAATCCTAATGCCATTTTTTATATAATATTTTTATAAAAGAAAAAAAAAAAAAAAAAAAAAAAAAAAAAAAAAGAAAAAGAAAATCAAATGGAATTTTACGATATGGACATCAATCCGGAGTTTCTACTGTTAGACAAGGTTTTGTATGTTTAAAGCAGGATTTCCTTTTTTTGATCATTGCAGCATATAAATACAACTTTTTGGCCTACTGTATTTTTAACATTGCATATTAAATACTGCCAAAAACAAATTTCAGTATATGTAAATATAACCCAAGGTATCCTCCTTAATTAGCTCCATGATTCATAATTTTCTTCTTCTACTGAATTTGAACAATGGATGAAAAATTACGCCGGATATCGAGACAGAATTCGTTTTATGTGCAGCTTTCTTCAGTTTGGAGTGGCTTATTTGTAAAATGTAAACTTCATCTGTGCAATTTGTTTTAAATCACAGATATCTCTTTAACGGAAATTGGCCACGTTGGGCCATTATTAAATATATAACCTACTCATAATCACGATTATAATAATTTAAGAATACTTTATAGGCTCACTGTTGTCAACTACAGTTTTATCAAAATGATGTAAATCATACAAAATAAGAAAGACATTAATATTCCGCTGGAATGTTGGCGGAAAAGATTTTTTTTCAGATTAAATAAAAAAAAAAAAAAAAAAAAAAAGCTGTAAAATAAAGAGAAGTACTGCGGTAGAAATAAAACAGGGGAAATAAATATTACTGCAAAAGCTTTATACAGTGAGATGCTATCAGTGTCATACAATCATTTTTGCTATAGCTAATGATTGTACAGATATTGCCGCAGCATTAGCAGTAACATGAGTCAGACATTGGATTTGTCAGGTGCCCATGCTTCGGAAACTAAAGTATAAAATGCAATACATTGCTTCCCTTTCTCTACATCTTACACTATCAAATGTCTGATCTTTCTCTATCTCAATTCTGTGTTCAACTTCCCAAGGTAGAACTTCATGCTCACCTCAATGGTAGCTTGAGTCCTGCTACTATGCGTGAACTCGTTGAGAGAAAGAAAGCAGCAAAACCTGAATTAGCCAATTTCCAAATCCCTGATTCTTTGGATAGAATTGACGAGTAAAGGCTAATTTTATTGTTGAGATCCATGGCATTAAATTCTAAAATTATTGAATAGTTTCTTCCCTTTATTTAAGTTTATCTACCAACTTACTGACGACGAAGAAAGCGTTCGCATTGCTACTCGCAACATTATCAATGAATTTGCTAAAGACAATGTCAAATATTTGGAGCTGAGAACAACACCTAGAAAGAATGATGAAACAGGTAAGATTTCAAGATGGGGTTAATAAAAAAAAAAAAAAAAAAAAAATAATTGGTTATTCCATAAAAGGCATGACCAAACACTCGTACCTTTCTGCTGTAACATCTGTTATCCAAGAAGCTAGAAACGACATAATTGTCAAATTGATTGTTTCAATTGATCGCCGTAATAATTTAGATGAAGCACAAGAGGTCGTTGATTTGGCATTAGCCTTCCGATCTCAAGGTGTTGTAGGTGTTGACCTTTGTGGTGATGTCAAAGTAGGTCTTTTTGAGAATTTGAGACCTGCATTTGAAAGAGCAAAGCAACACGGATTTCCATTAACATTACACTTTAATGAAATCGAAGAGAACGTTTCTGAATCATCTTCTTTATTATCTATTCAACCCGATCGTTTGGGTCATGCAACCTTTTTAGATGACTACTGTAGAAAAACTATTTATGGTCAGAATATTCCTGTTGAAATTTGCATGACTTCAAATATTCTTTGTAAAACTGTAAAAACTTTTGAAGAACATCATATCAAAGAACTTTTAGTTGATAAACATCCTTTCATTTTATGTGTAAGTATTTGTTCACTTACCTTTTTTCTTGTTAGCCCAGTATAGATTGATCTGATCTTTTCATGTTATAGACTGATGATAAGGGCGTCTTTTTCTCAGAATCCTCCAACGAATATAGAATTGCTGCCGAAACCTTCAACCTGAATGAAGAGGAGCTATTTACGATCACTCTTCGTTCCATTGATGCCATTTTTGCTGGTGATGACATTAAGAAAACTTTGAAACAAGACTTTCTCAATTGGAGGAAGAAACATTAATCTCGCTTTTAATCTATTGCTTTTTCTTTTACTATATATAAGAATAGATTAATTCTGTATATTATAATTATTATAAATTTGATTATTTTAAATAAATATTTTTAAAAGAGTTGAAGTTTATTGCAATGCTACTTGACTATATCTCACCTATACAACATTACTGTATACACATTTTTCTATATACTGGAAGTATGTACAAAATAAACAAATTTTTGCATATATACTCTAGCAGATAATCAAAAATTTAATACCATCAATAAGAAGCTTTTTCAAGTGCTACAGTCACTTGAATTGTTGCTCAAAATTGCCTTTGCCGCATAGCATTATACAGTATTAAAAATACAAAAGTTTCTGTTTTTAATCGTGAATGTTCTTTATGATTTTAATTATTTTTGAGATTATGATATGCCAAATGTAAATTGCATTTCCCAGCAAAAATTTTGCCTGCATTTCAGAAGTGTTTTAAGATTCCTTGTCTTTTTAGCTTTAGAAATGTTGAAATTGCTAAATAACAGGTCGTTTTAACTGATTGAATAAACATTAAATTTTTGAAATAGCATGTACTTTAAGTTTATCACATACGCACATAATTAAATTTAATTTGCACTACCTTTCACTTGACTTCAGTTGCAGTTGCAATGAAAAAGAATACTTCATATATATCATATCACATCTCGACGACGATAATGATGGAACCCAATATTGAAATTGGTGGGGGGTATAAACCGACTAATAAGATCTCTCAATTGAATCTCGAAATCATTTTGGTCTTTTAATTAAGCTATCAATTTCCTTGTTGATATTAATCACATTTTACACGCTGCAAAATGTGAAACCTATGCAATAAGTAACGAAGTTGTTTACTAAAATAATAAAAGTATAAAAATAAAAGTGTTAAAAACACAATTATAATCAGCTAAAGTTTTTTTACAAAAGATTTCTGGAGATTAAATACAATTGAAAAAGTATGAGGGTATTTAATAGTGATTTGGAGGAATTTCATACCATCAGACTTGAATGGAGTAATCTTCTAATTTTGAGTTGTTGTTACTGATATCATATTGAAAGGATAAATCATGCAAAGCATCGATCATAAAGGGTTGTGTGTCAAGTGTGACAATGTGGGCCTTTTGGGAGCTATTGGCTATACACTTATCTAGTTGAATTTGTATTGTTTTTTATAATTTTTTTCCGTGAATATCTAAGGATATTCCATAGTGCTCTTTTTAATAAAAATCAATGTGCTTGTGACCAGGTCAAATTTGGAGACTTTGAAAAATAAGCATATCTTTCGAAATATTTGACGTACATAATGATGCTTCATACCAAAAAAGCATGTACTACTCAACCAAGCAAAAGGAATTCATATTTGAAAATATTATTTTCTAACTTCTCATTAATTGAATTTTTAGGTAATACCTGAAATGCTCTCATTTGAGCACAACCATGTGCTTGAAGGCATCCAGGAAATCATAGCGCGTATGTCAGAATACTTTTTACAACAGTGTCTTAGAGACTGTACCAAAAATCCCTCCAAAGAGTAGATTTACTACATATTGAGCTCGAATTACGGGACCTGAACTTTTAAACACCGTTATATGCTGGCTGTATCTTAAAATACCAAGAAAATTGCTACAAACTTTACTTTTCAGTTAATAACTCTTGCAATTTTAAAGCAAACTTTTAGAGTAATATCTAATAACAGAGGTTTATTAAAAAGAACAATAAATTTAGCAAAATCCCAATTAAACCAATACATTATTTATAAAGATATTTCCATTAAAAACGTACAAAAACGCAACTTCAATGGATTATAACTCGAGATAGCAAGCGTTTAAGCACATACTTTATAAGCCAAAAATAATTCTTTCATTTAGCTTTATTATATTTTATTATAAAATCTATTTCAAAAAACCATGAATTTTTCCCTTGTCTACCCTCGTCCAAAATTTGACTTTTTCGAAGAAAGCTAATAACTCTATGAAAAATAGTGCTACAGTGACAAATAATGCCTCAAATAATAGATATTAATTTGCTTTATTTATTTGTTACAACAGCTTTGAAGTTTTGTTATAAAAGTACTCTTAGAATCCCTAAAAACTGATTATCATGTTTTTGCGTTTTTCGCATTATTTTTGGTAACAAAGGTCTTAAATAAATATATCATTAGATATAAAATCAAATTTCATGTTGAGGTTACTTAATAGATTTAGCCAAGTTACTATACACTTTCGATGTCAATTTTGCATTTTAAAAATTTTGGATTGTTTTTATCAATTTTTTCATCATCAGAGAATTTTTATTTTAAATTACCGCCACGCTTGAGTTGTATGAAAATTCGGAGAAAATTTGTCGAAATTGTTATTTTTTGCAATGCAATGGTATGTAAGGGATGTTTAAATCAAAAAATATAGTAGTTATTAGTTATGAATGAAATAACTACTCATTGTAAATTGAAACAAGATAGTGGCGATATTGGTAAAGTCAGTGTGATGGTGACCGACGCTAGGATTGAATGGAGGAAAGGGAACACCAAGTGCAAGGTACGATAAGCCTGATAAGCCAATTTCAAGAGAAGATATGGCATCTCTCCCTTTGTGGGAGGAGCCTGATTTGACTAGAATGCATGCTGGATTTGTGCAAACAGATGTTCCATTATTGGTTTTCAATGTATTATCAACTCTATGTACAGTATGAGTAGTTTTATGAAAGCAATAAATACAAGTTTGTGGTGTATTATACTCATTGGTATTAATTGTTGAAATGTATCTTGAGTGGTTTTGAGGTTTCCATTTGCCACCGTACTTTTTAAACCCTTTGATATGTGATCCAACTGAGTATCCTCTATCACCAACAAATGCAATGGTGTTACCTCTTTGACCTTGATTAATAAATCTTCGTTCATTTGAACAAGCTTGATCGAGAAACTTTTGTCTTCTTAATTCTTTGCTTCTTCTTTCGTTGGTAATAGTGTAGCTGTAGTAAAACTCTCTTATCAATCCACGTTGCTGAAAGTATGGTTGAGTCAATTGATCTAATGCGGACGACGTTGCTTCTGAAAGTTGGCTACCAGACAACTCTTCTTCTGCGTCCAAGGCTTTCTGCCCTTTCATTGTTTGCTTTTTCTTTCTCTCAAGGCTTTTTAAAAACGATTTATTACCAGATCGATGATAAATATCATCAGAGTTAATGGTCAGTATAGAAGATGGTGGCACAAAAAAAACTGCTAAATCTTCCATTGTCAACATCTATAGTATGCTCAATATACAATTATGTCTCTACTATGCTTATATTACATGCCGTCGTTTTCTAAAACTGATTAATAATAATTGTAAAGTTCAATGTTGTTTTTGAACCTGTTTATATCAAATGACGCTGTTTCAGTCATATTAACAAGACCATTATCGGTACCACCAAAGAAAGTATTTTTTGAATACAAAATTTCGTCGCTCAAAGAAACTCGTTCGGCGTTCTCCAGACAACAATTATTCTCCTGAGAAATTGTATATGATTTTGCCATTTCTGTTGGTTCCTTATTGGGATTTCTTAATTGGTAAAGTTCTTGACACCTTTTCTGTAATTTACGTTTAGTATGAGCTATTTTCTTGTTCAACAATTTTCGTCTTTGTTTTTCATCTTTTATTTGGTTGTATAGCAAGTTTTGATCTTCTGCCTCTTTCCATTCTCTCTTAAGAAGATAGAGTTGATTTTCTAATAAAGGACTCTTTCTCTTTTGATAAAACTCTTTCAATCTTTCATACAATGTATTTATTATGCCATTATGCCACATAACGTATTCAGATCATCACTAGTATCTCTAGTAGGAAGGGTGGCATTCTTGATTTTTTTGGATTTAATGCTATTGCTTGTATTTGAGATAGCGGGACGTTTCAATATCCCAGATAAGCGTACTGTCTTCAGTCCAGGCAAAAAAGTCATTCTATGATTAAAGAACTGACCGTAAGATCCTGCAATAGCTTGGATTTGCTGAATGTCGAAAAAAGATCCAAAACAGCATCTTTATTCTCTGTTGCAACTTCTTTTGAAACAATTTTTCGACTACTAAAATCATAAATATCCAATTTGGTTACGCCCTTCTTTAATTTTGGAGAACAAAATAAAGAAAAGAGGGAAGGTGCATCAATTGCCAATGCATTCAATTTTCCAGGCATGGTTAATGGATAAACAATGATTGTAAACTTGTTGTATAAACCAGAAGCACGTAAGATTTTGTTAGCCATCAAAACAAACGGTAATTGATGCGGCATGTTATACCAATTCTTTTTTGAAGGAACGTAAGACATGGTTAAAGTACAGATCAAGCTAAGAGACATGTTTCCAGCTCTTTGGTAGTGATATCGGCACAGAGTTCTTTGATGATACCTTCAGTAATGGTTTCACTATAATGTTTAAAAATTGCATTTCTTATAACAGCTACCAGAACTTGGATTCTTTTTCTTGATGTGTCTAAAGCATCATCTATGTGGAATATGTACATATTTATCCACTATAGATCTCCATTATATATGATTCTCACTTAAAATGCCGTTGATATGAATAGACATTAAACTACCGAAGTTATATATGCTAATTCATATTAATATAAACTTTCTACCGAACTTTGATCCTAACAATTTATACTAAAGACCAATTAACCTAATGTGGATTTAATTATACCATTATCATCAAGGACCCACGAACTCTATAAATATATCGACTGGCTACTATCAAGGAATGTATCTACAAGGGATGTTATTGGCTACATATGGATCTAGGACAATTAACTAATCTCTCTGGTGAAAACTATATAAAGAGGACATTTATTTATCACAATAAGGCTTTAGCTAGAATTTGACTTGATAATAAAACCCTACACTTATCTAGTTGAATTATTGTTTTTTATAATTTTTTCCGTGAATATCTAAGGATATTCCACAATCTACTTCTGCATCATCCATAAGCGTTATTTCAGTAGCAGCAGCAGGATCATGGTCTGCGACAATATCCAACTTGACGAAATCTGTGATGACCGTTTTGGGAGAATTTTCTACTAAAGGCATCTTGCCCTTCTTTAAAGAGTTCTTTTATTCGAAGAAATTGATTATTAGTTTATACATTCATATGAATTATAAATATAAAGATATACCTCTTTTTCTAATACAGTCGTGATTCGATTTAGTGGACTCGTTGGTGGAAAAAAAAGTATCCACTAAATCGAATTTTCCACTATATCGAATTTTACCGCTTACATAATAAAATGGCCGAAAATAGAAATTGAGAGTATGATTGGCTTTTAATTTAAACATGTACCACAAAAAGGTGCATTTTCTTTACGACTTCCAAAGAAATGCCAATGAGAAGCGTAATCAAAGCCGTGGATCTGGTGCTTTAAATTCTATATCTACCATCATCACTGAAAGTAAAAGATTAAGACTAACAAAAGAGCAAAAAATAACTATTTGCTATTACAATAAAGCGAATCCAAATCTTATGAAAATATGAGTTAAACACATACAAGAAATTTATATGTTAAATTCTAGTAAAAGCGTTACTAACGCGGCATTAGATCTGTATGAGAATCATAATTTAGCATAAATTTTTATTGGTCCAATGTTTAGTGATACATATTTGCCCAATCACAGCTTAATATTTCCCTGTTTTAGTGGACTGGTGGAACGAGGTAGTCCACTAATCCATTGATTCGATTTAGTGGATTTAAGCAGTAAAATTACGAAAAAAACAACGGTGGAAAAAAAAAGTGTCCCATAAATCGAATTTCCCTTATTTTTGAGTCCACTAAATCGAATCATGACTGTACTGATGCATAGGTTTGGATTCTTATGACGCACCTTTGTGCCCATCGGTTCCATTTCGCTTTCTTTTCAAGATTTTCCAGTTCAAGCTCTGCTCTATTGATATATTGAATATATTTTCTACGCTCACTATCAAATAAGTTTCGCTTCTGATCTCTTGTCAAATTGATAAGGGATATTTTATCAATAGGAATAGGCTCTATACCCTCAGTTGTTATTATTCTTGCCTTTCTTTTATCTTTTGTCTTATTGATTTCTTGCTCAATGAACTCTCTCCTTTCTCTTTCTCTTCTTGGAGCCAAATGTAATCTTAGCAGTACAAGTAAAAGGTGATTGAATAAGTTTCTAAATCTTGTGCTAGAATTCCACATATTGCCGAAATTTGTCATAAATTGAGATAAAGCCATTTTCATGATAAAAACATCTAACTGGTTGAGTATCTTCTTGTCGTGGAATTACATCAGTAAAGACTTTATGAATTGGATACTCTTCTAGAGAGCTTGATCGTAATCCTTGTGGTTCAAAATAAGTTGATTGTATCAACTGCAAGTGATTAGTGCTGAACAACGTTTTAAAATGCTTTGTAAAAGTATCAGAGCTTATAGAATTGGTTGGAATTGCTGGTGCTACACGTTTCTCTGTATTTTTAAAATCAAATCCATCAGGAAGAATTTCTTGTAAAGGAAATCCTTCCAATGTATTCATGACTATATTACTATTATCATCTATATCCAAAGTATGATTTTTAAATAAAAGAATCATTTTGTACACTTGTAAGCTAAAGTCAGTGATATAGTTTGATGCGTTTTGCAGGTTGTCTTGTAATTTATTTATGAAAATTGTTCTTAGTTCATGTGAAAGATCTTGTCTGAGTAATGCTCTGAATGAGCCATGAAAGGTTCTGTGGTTATAATCAAAACTGGGTGCTGTAATTGCAGCGGGCTCAGGAGCACTAGAAGTTGAGGCCTCACCCTGTTGTTGCTGTAATTTTCCTCGTTCCTCTTGTAACTTTGCTCTTTCTTGATAAACTATTCTGTCAAAGTTTTGATCCACAAAGTTTGTCCAAAAGGTAATACTTTTTGTTTTCTTCTTATTGTTGTATCTTAGCAAGAAATTCTGTATTGTTGTAGCTGGAAAATTTGCTTTTCGTTCCGCATCTGTAACAAGACTTCTTTCAAGCTGCTTCAATGATTGACAGTTCTTTTTCAATTCACCAACATTATCATTAATTTCAAGGCAGACTTTGATTTTTCTTCTCATTCTATATTCCATCTCCTGTTTCAAGTGGAGGTAATAAGATCCCCATCTCTTCTTCTAAATTGTGTTGTAATTTTTTATTGGAATTATCACTAATAGTAGGGAGAAGATTTGTATTACCCGTTGGGTAATTTGATATTCTCTGTTTCTTTTTGGAATGTGTAGACATATTCAATAACTAATAATCGAAAAATAAATTGTAATAAACAGGAAAGAAAAGAAAAATATACAGGGCAATGCTCTTTGTCTAGATCATACATATTTTTGACTACGAAAATATATCACTGATAAATTACTATGTATACCATGATGGAAGACATAGCATAATCTAGCACTTGTTAAAATGCCTATCATACCATGTAATTCTTGCATCGATTAAAAATGTATTATCATAATTCAATGCGTGTTTTTATATCAAGAAATACCAACGGCATGTACTACTCCCCACAAAAAGTATTTAGATAACATTTTTAATTTTAGTTACAGCATAGTTTACCCAATATAGCAGTTTATGAATAAATCATGTTTCAATGTTGATGTGGTCAAAGGATTTATAAACATATCACAATCTAAAGGATATATTTATATCAAGTTTTATGATAATTTATACACATAGTATTCCCTTTATAGTTGATGTCAATGAGAAAATTATATTTAAATCAGGTTTAGACTCTACATTCATGAGAAAATTGCAATAAAATCAGATTAGATACAGAGACAGTTTTTTTTTTAACAAAATAAACAAGGGTATTTATTTTAAATCAATAGCAATTTATAAACCTTTTCTTTTTTATATTTCTCTATATTCATCCTCATTTGTTGTTGATTTCATTTATATCTTTTTATATTTCAATTTTCTGGGTTTTGAAAATTCGGATTCTTTTATATATAAAGTGTAATGTAAGTTTAAACTTAAGAATACTACAACTGTCTCTGCATAATTTTCAGTATAACTTCTGCATTAAGAAATGAGCTTAGGTTTTCAAAGCCTCTGATTTGATGAACGATATAATTGGGTTTCCATTTTTATTTATTCAAGTCTATATACTGTATACTAATGAATTAACTTGATGTGCAAACCACCACACCTTGGAAAAAAAAATAGTTGCACCACATATCCAATTTGTTCTCTCCAGACTCCAGTCCATATATTCTATGGTGATGTAATAAATTATAAAATCAAGGAGCTGTCAATTGGGATATATAATATGTGAATTATAAAATTGACTTTGATTCTATGATTTGGGAGATTGATTGTATAGTAATTGGATTGAAGTAAGAATGTAATGGATTAAATCATTACATGGAGTTTTTCAGATATTTTTTAATTTTTTTTATAAAATCGAATGATCTTTGAAAGTTAAATTTTAATCAATGTTGCACGTAATGTGCATTAGATATACAAACAAAATATATTAATTTCATCAGCTAACTTCTGTTTTATAGGAGACTAGCACACGCTTTTCTTGAAAAGAAAAACTTTTTCTTTGTTTAAAAAATATATAGCAGCTGAAAAAATGCTTGCAATCAATGAGGATTTATTCAAATATATTAAGAGCATTAAAATACACTCTATAGCTGTAACAGTATTCAGGATATTTTTTTTTTTTTTTTTTTTTTTTTTTTTTTAGCATTTATTGATTTACTGGTTAAGCCGTAGAGGAAAAATGTGTCCTTTTAGCTTGTGTGTAAATTTGTGCGCCTTAATCTATAGTATGAAAAGCGTAACAAGAACTAATGGTGTAATAAAAAAACCAAAGTAATTTTGAACTATAACTTCAAGATATTATTAATAGGTTTATACCCTGTTGATCTTAATATTTCTGGCTCTTATCATGTGGATATTGTCTAAGCATTTTGAGAATATAATGCATCGTTTCTCCATAAAAAATGCAGTTAAAATTAAGTAAAATAGCGCAATTAAAAGCTACATAGTTAGCGACTATTATGACGTTAAAAAACTAACATACAAAAAATCTAATGTTATTTAATTGACTAATTAACAATCTATCATTTTATATTATTTACGTTTTTGTAGTTATTAGAATCAGCAAAATTTGCTATATTTTTTTTTTATTCGTATATATAAATATATAACAAATCAGTGTTTTGGATAGTACTCTGATAATATTTTAATTTAGTGTATTTTTTTTTATTCTAAAAATTTATAAAACCTGTAGATGTATGCCAATAATTGAAAGCAAGAATTCTACAATTTGAGCCCCAATCATATATTATTATACAAACATTTTTTGAAGTCTGTGGAAGGGGTGTTAAATGGTAACATAATGCTCAAATATATGTATACATGCTGAATATTATATATTGGCTTATTTTTAAATCATATACGTAGCAATATATACTTTTGCTTTATTAGTTGAACTTTTGCTCTAAAGCACGAATGTAATGTTTAGGATATTCAACTGTTAATAAATAAATATGATGTGTATCCAACTCAATTTTTCCAGTTTTTAAATCAATTCGAACTGGTACATGATGTAAACGTCTATCAAATGATACATGATATCCACGTTCAGATAATACATCCATTACAATAGCAGCAAAATGGTCATTTCCCATCAAAGGTTCCTCGCTATTTGTATACAAAATGATATCAGTGAATTTCTAAAAAAAAAAAAAAAAAAATAATAATAATAATAATACTATAGTTACGTTCTAATATTAACATGCCCACTAATGGAATGACGATGAACTTGAGGAACCACATTTGCATCAATGAATTTGATTGCCTTGTGTAACAAATCTGGCTCAGTATCTTGATAATGTTCTAATCGACTAATTAAATCTTGGCGAGCATGAATGCCAATTTGAGTAGCGACTGGAATATGAGAAATTGAATCAAATGTGTCTGAATCCAATTCAAGTGATGATTGATATTCAAATTCCTTAAGAATAATCTGCAAAACTTCCTTTATAGACCCAGTAGCATTAATTAAATCTATATAAAGTAAATGTATTAATTGATTAAGCTTTAAAAATATACTTTATCACAAGACAATTTCATACGAAATGGAAACATTTTAGACAATTTTAATAGTGAACCATAATGAGCCTTGAAGATTGAGTATCTCTCACGAATCAGCTAAAAGTTATGACAATAAATAGTTACGTTTTATAGAAATTATTAAAACTTACACTTTCATCATTATCTGTAACACGCTCATCCCATAAAACACCTTGTCCTGATTTCTTTACTTCTAGGTTGTGTTGACGAATCATTCTACCTCTCGCCAATTGTCTTTGCACTGAGATTTCTTCATCTACATATAATACACAAATACGAAACACTGGGCGGCTAATCGTAATATTTGATGAGCATAAATGTGCATCTAACTTGATTAGAAATTTACTCACGGGTATTGATCTCGTCTATCTGTGTTCCAAAATTCACGTCTTAATTCTGTCATGCGATCATGTAATAACTTGAGTGCTTCTACTTGTATATCAGTACGTGGAAAGCCATCCACGAGAACGCCAACAGTTGGATCACAATCCAACATGGCATGCAAAATTAATTCTATCACATATCTGTCAGATATCATTTGACCTTGGTTTATAAGTTCTTTGCATTCTGGTGCTTGAAGTAATTGCGAAACAGAAATAGGAGGGTTGGTGATGCCACGTGCGCGTAAGATGGAAGGAGTATGTGTACCTTTACCAGATCTAAAATAGTAATGTGGATGAATATATTATATAGTATACATTGAAGTATTGCTTTTATTACCCAGGTGCACCCATTAAAAATATAAACTCACGAGGCAAATGTATATTTTCTCTACCATAATGGTCCTCTATATTTTTCCATGCTTGATTAAATATTAATTTTGCATCTTTTATCTCGACCGCTCTAGAAATCCATAAAATGATTGCTATAATTAAATAACGATGAAAAATCCCAATATCAATCATAAATACCTAGTGGAATCATGACTATCTTGATTCACAGATCGAGAAGAGTTAGTTGCTAAACAACATTCAATTAGTGTTGATGCGTATGTTAATTGATATGACAAAGGCAATACTTGTTGGTTCAGGTACGGCTGCAAAACGCTTTAAAGATGAAGTTGTGTATAATGCCATCCTTCTTGACAATATTGGAGTTGATTTTACTAATAAATAGCTATTCCTTTGAAAGAGAATAGGTAAAACTCTTCGGGCTGCCATGGCGATAGCTTTCAAAAAAAAAAAAAAAAAAAATAAGAGAGAAAGATTAAGAGGAGAAGAAATGTGGGGTACAAACGGTTAAATATTGGTAATATTCGCGGAGAGAACGGTCAAAGTGACGTACATATTAAAGATGAGCTGCATGTAACAGCATAAAAGTTCGTAGTAGTTTGCTTTTGTATAAAATAACTTTTTTAATACCTTTATTTATTATTTCAATCATGTCTTTTTTAGCGAAAAGACTATTACATTCAAGGCCAGTCAAACTAGCATTGGGAACCGGTATTATAGGTGGTGGTGTTTATGCTTACGATTCACGAACAGAAGCGCAACTTGTTGGAAGAAACGTCAGAACTTTTTATAATGGTATTGCATTAGCAATTGATTATAAACTCAATTTTAAACCAGGGCACACACCAGAAGATGGTCTTCACATCGAACAGTTACATCAAAGAGTTGCAAATCGTATTTTTGATGTATTTGAGCAAAATGGTGGGTTATATATAAAAATTGGTCAGGTTATTGGTACACAGGCAGCCGTATTACCTGTTGCTTATCAAATCAGAGCAAGGCGCTTATTTGATTCTGCTCCCGCTGTTCCATTTGAGTCTGTGGAACGCGTGTTTAAGGAAGATTTTAATGGAAAGCATCCAAGTGAAGTATTTGCTGAATTTGATATAACACCAATTGCATCTGCCTCTATTGCTCAGGTGCATAAAGCAAGACTCAAAAATGGTGATATAGTCGCTGTCAAAATCCAAAAGCCTGCCATTCAAAAACAAATGAATTGGGATTTAGGGGCTTTTCGAATCCTGCTCAAAGTATATGAACGCATTTTTGATTTGCCATTGTCATGGTCAAGTGATTACATTGAGGAGCATATGAGAATGGAAGCCGATTTTGAAATTGAAGCGAGGTAATTAATGGATTCATCTAGTTAGGAAATTGCCCAATTGACATTATATTCCTATAAAGTAACGCCAAAAGGGCTTGGAAACATTTGCAGGAAGAAAAATCATTGAAAGATCGAGTATATGTTCCAAAAGTATATGATGAGTACACATCAAAAAGAGTTTTAGTATGCGAATGGGTTGATGGTGTTCAATTAACAGATGTAGAAGCATTGAATAGAAAGGACATTGATCATGTAGTTGCAATGAAAACCGCTGTTGAGGCATTTGCTAGTCAAATCTTTCGAAGTGGATTTGTGCATGGTAAAAAAAAATAAATGGGCCTACTACTTGATATAAAATACTTTTTTTAACATATTTTTTTCAGGTGATCCACATCCAGGAAATGTTTTAGTGAGAAAAAACCCTCATAAAAAAAATCAAGTACAAGTTGTATTAATCGATCATGGTTTATACATTCAAGAGACGGAAAAGTAAGTAACAATTCACATTGGAGGTAGGTGTTTCTGGATTAACAAAATGCCAGATTTCGTTTGGAATATTGCCAATTATGGGAGGCATTATTTATGTTAGATGTACCCAAAATGACCGAAATTTGCAAAGAGTGGGGCATTTATGATGCTACAATGTTTGCTACTATCACATTACAACGACCATTCTCGGGTAAAAAGGCCGTGCATATAGATCAGCATGTAAATGTCAAGGATATGTACGAATTGCAAGCACACATGAAAGAACGAATTAAGGATTTTTTACAAGATCAAGCATTGTTTCCCCGAGAATTGATCTTTATCTCCAGGAATATGAATATTGTTCGAGCAAATAATAAGGCAGTTGGAAGTCCAATCAATCGTATCAATATCATGGCTCGTTGGGCTGTGCTTGGCCTTTCTCGAGATAAAGGTTCATGGCTTAGTTGGAGATCTGTTGTATTTGAATGCACTTTACTTTTAATGAGTCTCAGTTTCTGGATGGTTCGATTTCGAGATGCATCTAACAAACTTATCTTTGGAACCAAGGCACGGGGATTAGAAGATATTCTGGATGAAAGAATGAAAGATCAGGTAACATATTTCGCCAAATAAATTATCCCAATTTGCTCAAATTACTCGTTTTAAATTCTAGATGTTTAAACAGTTTGGCATCAAGATCGACCCCTCTGTATTTGATGGTTAATTTAATAGACTAGATTTTTATTTCATGTATATATTCCCTTCAATAAAGACTTTCGTACCTTGATGTGGCTTATTGTTTGGGGACTTCTTGTATTCAAATGTGACTAGAGACGCAATAATTTTTTTTTCCCTTTAAATAGAACTAAATGTTTGGGAAGTGTTGTGTTCCCTCCCTAATTTCTATCCACTAAAAGGTAATTTTATACTATGCATCCATCCATCCATCCATCGATATACTAAACATTCCATTATAGTTATTCAAAATGGGTAAAGAGAAGACTCACGTTAACGTTGTCGTTATTGGTCACGTCGATTCCGGTAAGTCCACCACTACTGGTCACTTGATTTATAAGTGTGGTGGTATCGATAAGCGTACCATCGAAAAGTTCGAGAAGGAAGCTGCTGAACTCGGTAAGGGTTCTTTCAAGTACGCTTGGGTTCTCGATAAACTTAAGGCTGAACGTGAGCGTGGTATCACCATTGATATTGCTCTCTGGAAGTTCGAAACCCCCAAGTACAATGTTACCGTTATTGATGCTCCTGGTCATCGTGATTTCATCAAGAACATGATTACTGGTACTTCTCAAGCTGATTGTGCTATTCTTATCATTGCTGGTGGTACTGGTGAATTTGAAGCCGGTATTTCCAAGGATGGTCAAACTCGTGAGCACGCTCTTCTTGCTTTCACCTTGGGTGTCCGTCAATTGATTGTTGCCATTAACAAGATGGATACCACCAAGTGGTCTCAATCTCGTTATGAGGAAATCGTCAAGGAAGTCTCCAGTTTCATTAAGAAGATTGGTTTCAACCCCAAGTCTGTTCCTTTCGTCCCCATTTCTGGCTGGCACGGTGATAACATGTTGGATGAATCCAACAACATGCCTTGGTTCAAGGGATGGAACAAGGAGACTAAGGCCGGTTCCAAGACTGGTAAGACTCTTCTTGAAGCTATTGATGCTATTGAGCCCCCTGTTCGTCCTTCTGACAAGCCTCTCCGTCTCCCTCTCCAAGATGTTTACAAGATTGGTGGTATTGGTACAGTTCCCGTCGGTCGTGTCGAAACTGGTGTTATCAAGGCTGGTATGGTTGTTAACTTTGCCCCTGCTGCTGTCACCACTGAAGTCAAGTCCGTTGAAATGCATCACGAAACCCTCTCTGAAGGTCTTCCCGGAGATAACGTTGGTTTCAACGTTAAGAACGTTTCCGTCAAGGATATCCGTCGTGGTAACGTCTGTTCCGACTCCAAGAACGACCCCGCTAAGGAATCTGGTTCTTTCCTCGCTCAAGTTATTATCTTGAACCATCCCGGTCAAATCTCTGCTGGTTACGCACCAGTTCTCGATTGTCACACTGCTCACATTGCCTGTAAGTTCTCTGAACTCGTTGAGAAGATTGATCGTCGTTCCGGTAAGTACCTGAATTTGTCAAATATTTGAATTTCGGATTTTTACTTTTGATTTGATTATCAAAATGTCTATCTTTTTCAATTTTTGACATAAATTGTTGATATAATATGCGATACTAATTTTTAATTTTTTTTTTTCAATCTAATAGGTAAGAAGATGGAAGATGCTCCTAAGGTTAGTGCACGAAAAGTTTCTTCAAATAATTAAAAACTAATTTTTTTTTTTCACTACAGTTCGTCAAGTCTGGTGATTCCGCCATTGTCAAGATGGTTCCCTCCAAGCCCATGTGTGTCGAAGCTTACACTGACTACCCTCCTCTTGGTCGTTTCGCTGTCCGTGATATGCGTCAAACTGTCGCTGTCGGTGTCATCAAGTCCGTTGAGAAGGTTGACAAGGCCGGTAAGGTCACCAAGGCCGCTGCCAAGGCTTCCAAGAAATAAATTATTTCATAGTGTCTAGCATATAAAAAAGTTCGAAAGATCTTTTGTAAAATTAAAATAAAAAGATTTAATTAAAGAAAACACTTGTTTTTAATTTTGTTGTTAATTTGTGGGCCATGTAATATTGCTTAAATAGTTTTACAACCACTCTGCTTCCTGTCGTTAGAGTTTTCGCATAATTTTAATATACTACGAGGCTGCTTACCTCCCCTCTCGTTCCGTTAAGCTTTTTGCACCTACACTGCGTTCCGGTTAAAAGCTTGACTTGCACTACGGGATGGCTTCCTCGCCCTGCGGGTTTTGTGAAAAACGTAATATCAAATAATTAAAATATATATATAATATGATATACTTATATTGTGTGGTTTTATAGAAATAGAGTTGATATTATTGTTTAAAATAAAATACAATATATTTTAAATGTTATAAATATTTTAATTATTATTTGATAAAATTTCAGTATATACTACAATTGTTGCATAAGTTTTTGTATATGTTCTATGCACATTTAAAGACTTCTTTTGTGATCGTAAAATAAATAACTTTTACTACCATTTTGGGATTTTACGAAAGTGAACTATTTTAATTAATAGAGATTTGAAGTTTGTTTTGATGAAATATCTTGGTCAGCAAACTTTATCATACAAGTTAAGCATGGATCTCTATAAAGTAGTCTTTTTTTTTTTTTTTTTAAAAAAAATTTTTTTTTATAATAATTTATACGAAAGCGTTGGGCTGCTAAAGAATTTTTGAAAGTTTTCATGGAATGTGATAATACACAGCTAGATTATTTCTAGTTCCAGTATTTAGCATCAAAGTTGCTATCGTCTAAACCAGGAAACAAAAAGGTTTGTATCTTATTGAAAATTTAAATAACTACAAGAGGTACTTGCGGATAAGTGTAAATAGGTGAGTTTGACTTTGACTTACTGGGATTATTTGAAAGAATACTGTAAAGTTAAGAGTATGGAATTTACTTGATCAAGATTATTATTGTTGCACTGTAGTCGTTGCCAGTACTCCCATGGTAGGATATATTGTTCCTAGAAAAAGTAACCAAGGTTGCTCAAACATTAATATAAAAATGCAGATATCTTTAGATTTCTTAATGTAGCATTTTTATTAAAGATTAAAGTAAACTTTCAACACATTTATATACTTATTTATGAAACTAGCCTTCTGAGTGCTATAATATAATATTCCTAAGCATCTGCTTAGGTTCACTATGACATAGCCATGCTGAGCATTGTAAATAGTAAGAGAAAAATAAGTTCGCAATAAATTTTTCATATACCCAAAATAGCGAAATCTGGATAATAAAAGAGTAAGATTTTATTTACATGCTTTTCAAGGCATGTATAACAAGGTAGATTTTCAAAAATGTACAATACAATATTTGAGGCGTCGTCAAAATTAGCTAAAAACAGTGTTTGTTCTTTGTTTTTTCGCCTTTTCAAGATTTAGAGGAAGAGAAGGTAACAAATGATTCCATTGTTTGTAACACTAAATGCAAATGAAACTACTATTTTGAGATGCACAATTTCCTAAAAAATGCTAATTGTCCTACTCTTTGAAGGTAATTTCTGTATATAGCGATACTTGTCAAAAGACAAAGTATAAACGTATTCAAAAGGAAAGTATCTAGTTTTAACAGAATTGTTATATATATATATATATAGCTTTATGGAGCAACTACATATCATGGATGAAGTATGTATATATAAGAGCTGATTTTTGTATCAGTTATTTTTTTTATTCAGTAACATCAACAATTCTAATTCGGTATAAATACATCATAATGGCTATACAATGGGTATACGCTAATGGTTCACAATGGGTTCCTCTTGATAGCAAGGCCCAGAATAAAATCGAGATGCTTTGGAACAGCAATTATTCTACTTGGATTGACTGCAGGGCGTTTCATACAGTAGTTTATATTGATCTTGATCGGATGGCACTTATTTGCAATAGGTACTCCTATACAATTGCTCGCCGCAAGAACTAAAAGACAAATGTACAAAAAAAAAAAAAAAAAAAAAATAGATAAACCTTGCAAGGTTCTTTGCTCAACAAGATCCTAAACATTGTAAAGCGCAATACAATACGAGATAACAATTAGACATCTACAGTATAGTTCAAAGGCATCATATACATCACCAACAAATTCATAATTCCACTTTAAAAGAAATCAAGAATACATTCCAAATATTACATAGTCATTGTATTCATAATAATAAAAAGCTCTATACATTCGTATATACTCTAAACCCTACTTAAAGCATCATATTTTATATATTTCTGCATTACTCTAACTATACGCAGACATTTTACACTGCACATATAATAAAAACAAAATTTATGATTTCTGATTCTATAATTTTGTCTTGTTTTTAGCCCTAAATTAAAATCCGCAAAGGTAATACAAAGCCAATCTTTTAATGATCCATACATTGCAGGTATACGATCGCAATTGGAGTGAAATGATAATCGCCAAACGAAATTATAATAATATCATCATATCATTTGTAGCTCTCAACAAAGTTTTGGAGCATTTTCAAGGAAAATAATATATAAATAAATGGTCGAAATTTGGTCAACATCAAGTACACAGTTTTCATCATAATTTTTAATTTCAGGGCGATATACTTTTTTGCCGAATATAAGCTTTTCTAATTGGTGAGGCGGAATAATTACATTGTGTTACCACCTCAAAAATAGGCATTTCAATAGAAAACAGGTTGAAATGCTAACATTTATCATTACTTTTTAATCAAATGAATAAATTAAAATACATATATACAAACATATTATACAACAAATAATATTATTTATGCAAAACCTGCTGGAATTATCAGAAAATCTGTATTTTTAAAGGATTAATTTATGCACTTTTTGCATAGATCTAAAACTCAAATGCAGTCAAAACTACTTCTTAGATCAGACACTTTTTTGCTATATTTTTTTCCCATTTTTTTGAGATCATAAAAAACATGATCAATATCGACCTCTCAACCCTTATTAGGGTGGCCAAAGTATTGTCGATTTTTTTTTGTCGATTTTTTTTATAAACACAGGGCCAATAAGAAACTGCTCAACTTTGGCGACCTTTTGTCAAATTTCTTGCCGGATTTTTTGTCGACTCCATTGCATAATAAATAAATGCGTTAGAAACAAGGAACAATTTCGCATAGTTCTTTTTGTAGTGAAGGGCTAAGGTACACTGTGATTTCCGTTTCATCTGTGATTTAGATTTACATCGAAATATTATTCATACAAATAATATATAGAGTTAAGCAAAAGTTTAAATTAGGTTTGAAATAACCTACAGCAAACGTGTATATAAGATTGTTTGCAATGGGCAAACAGTATAAAAATTAGAATAGAATTGAATGTATATAAAGAAGAACTTAGGATAAAATAATAGAGTTCTTTATTTTATTCTTAAGAAGTCAATAAAGAAAACAATATTCTAATTATTGTGATTTATCAGAATTAGGAATTACCAAATTACCAGTTTAGAGCATTTGTCAAACCATGATGTTTGACATGCAAATCATACAATGCTGCATCCCTTGCGTTTATCACCATGCTACTATGGGACTATAGAAGCATGATTCTATTGTATTCATACAATATCCACATGTTCATTCTAACTATATTATCATTCACATTTAATTCACTTATCCAATTAGTATATAAACCCTCTCTATAAGCTCATAATAAAATGGTACTTTTTCATTTAAATAATTTTATACGTTTATCTTCCGATAAATCATATTGAATTATTATCATTTTTTATATTTTTAAATTACTTACCGTATTTATCAACTAATTCACACATCTAATTGAATATAATACTTAACCATGCCTATTGGAAACGCATACGAACGTAAGAAGGGACGTGAAAACGCAAGAAAATACCAAGAGAAGAAGAACAATGAAGATAAAATGAAAAAGGCATCCAAAAAAAATCCACCCAGAACGTACAATAAAGGAAAGGCAAAAGAGACCATTGAGACCGCTGAGAATACCGTATTGCCCAAATTTGAATGGTCTATGAATACGTGCGGTTTATCTAATAATATTAGTTTTTCTGATTATCTTCTTGAATTGCTGACAGAGGAAAATGGAAGGCTACTACTGATGTACAAACGCATCAAGGTTGATAACAAATTGCTTGATGTAACAGGGTCTGGGGCATTACGTGAGATTATAAGAAGAATCCGTAAGCTAGGAGGGGAAGGGATCACCGAAAACGCTGTGAGATCAAAAATAAGAAGAATTGAAGAGAAGTTTAGGGCAGTTAGCAAGTATGAGCATGAAACAGGAAGAGGAAACAATGAATATGGGCTTACTGTTCAAGGTAATATATAAATAAACAGTTCGCCACAAATAAACCATTAACATTGCCTGATATTCGTAGAACAAATGGAACAAAGCTGCCCCAAATTCAATGAATTGAGTAGCATTTTAGGTGATAGAAACAAGGATGCAGCTCGTCCATATAACACCGACCAAGGCAGCAAAGCTCTTGTTCCGTACCATACCCACAAAACCCATAAGATATCCTTTTCTACTGAAGAGGAATCTACTCTAGTTTCTGAGCCCACCCCAGTCTCTAGTCCTCCAGTTGTTACAGATCGTCCTTCTACCTCTAGCAGCAGAGCCCATAAAGGAAAGAAAAGAGCAATTGATGATGTTCTTTTGGATACTGATCCAGGAAGACCAAGCCAAGTAGCAAAAATTGGTGAGACTTATGTAAAGGGTTCGTTAGAAATCTTGGAAAAAGAATCCAAAGCAAGGGTTATGATTGAGCATATAGAAAGATCGGGTAAAGAGAATGGATTGTGTTACGCAGACATTCAGAAGAACGTAAGGGAAGCTGTTGATAGTATTTATAGCACCCATAATTAAACAAAAATTAGTAACTTTATTAATAAACATATTATATATACCAATATTTTATTATTCATAATGATACTTTTCTTTATAACTGTCATCTAAGCTTTTTATGTCATAATGATTCAAATTTAAAACGTATTTTTTCAAAGATTCCCACTTCTCTTTGCCTTCAGATGTATGAACATCTGGTACAAAATTGGTATCAATATCATACTTTTTAAATTTGCTGCTTCTTTTCTCGGAAGAATGAATATCAGCTGTTTCAAAATATTCATCTCTACTATGAGTGCGATAAAAGTAATCAATGATTTCAGCCATATAAGCTGGAGAATCATTCTCAATACAAAAGTTATGTAATATAAAGCAAGTTACAATCCATCGATTGTAACTGTCCATATCTTCTTCCTCGTTTAAGCGGATACGCAATTCATCAAGAGATGGAAATCTACCTTTTAAAGCACCAAAACAATTTTCAATGCTTACTCTTGCTCTTGAAAGAAAGTAGTTAAACTTTTTATCACTACCGGTTAAAGCCTCGTATTTGAGGCTTTTCCCAATAGGAACACACCACCTAGCTTTCGCATACGCTGAATCAGATACTACGTATTCATCGCCTTCAAAGTATGAATCTAAGTGATCCAAGAAACCTCCTTTCATTACAACACCAGGATCATTAGCACTCCCATAATGTCCAGTTTCGCCGAAAAGAATACGAAGATCAAAATCGCAGATTACCATGTTTTGAATAGCTGGTCTGCTCTTTCGAGACCAAAACAATTCAGGATGCCAATGAGGGGCTTGATAGATAGGAAATAAACTACCATCAAGAAACCCAATACAGTTGGGCAACCCAAATAATTCCTCATGTCTTTTGATTATTCTTTTTCTCTCCTCGCCCATTGGCCATTTGACATACTTGCTTTGTCTTTTCATAACAGCATTAATAAAACGTTCTATATATTTATCCACAGAACCATCTATATGATTTAAATAAATTAATACATACATCAAATAGTTACCACTACACATTATAATTACTTACGGCTAATATGAAAATTATTACCAAGTACTTTGTTAGTCGCTCCATTTCCATATAGACCAAAGCGTGTCAAAGCGACGAGCATTTGAAACTTAATGCTTCTTTGGGCAGGACCAGCTTTTACATCGAAAATCTCGTCGTCTTTAATTTCCTTATAAAGAGCAAGGAAGCATGCTTTGCTCATACGCACACTTCTTCTGAACTCGACCTCAGACTTTTCGAAGAACTCTTCTTCAAATGCGATGTCGTCGGCGATGCTTCTTCTACTGTAACTATCTCTAGGAAGCATATACCTTGTGCTTTCTAGTTCCTCCAGACGCTTATTATCTGAATCTTCAGTAATAGCTTTATTGAGAATATCCTCAAGTCTTTTAGTATCTATTTGAATATTCTTGGTTGAATCATTCAAGCTATTCAATTCATTGATTGCTTGCAACGTTTCGATTAATTCTTTAGCTTCTTCGAGGTTTTTATTATGGTTCTCTTGTAAATTCTCAATTAAGTCGTGTCTTAAAGTAGTGTTAGGCATTTTGAAATATTTTTATTAATTTTTAAAAGATGTGAAAGAAGAACTTAACTCAGATTTTATAGGTATGCATTATTAAACATCCTCTGGACTTTAAAAAACGACAAATTTTTGGAAACGACAAAAAAACGACAACTTCTGGAGGTTGTCGTTTTTAAGGTTTTTTGTCGTTTTTTTATTCAATTTTAATTGGTAGAAAAAATCGACAAAAAAAAATCGACAATACTTTGGCCACCCTATAATAGATGTAGGCAAAAATCGTTCAAAATCGTTCTATCCATATTTTGACCCCGAAAATGGGATTTTTTATTATACCTTTCCTAAGTCGAAAATCACTGTATTTTTTTGCTTTTTCACATAGAAACATTTATTTTGAAGTTACTTAATTAAAAAATAAACTTTTGGGTACGAAACCACTTTTTTTACTTTTTAAAATTGTGTAATTTTTTTGGTGGCAGAATTTTGAATAAGCATTACCATTAGATGTGGAATTAAAATATTAACATATTACAATTATAAAGCAAAACTAATTAACATAGTGATTTCTGGAGTAATATTCAAAAAAAAATTTTTTTTTCCAAAATAACATTTTTTTTTCTGAAATGGAGTTCTAGAAAAAAGCGGCATTTGAATTTATTTTGCTGCAAAACGATGCTTTCAAATCTTGATATAATGGAAATTGAGATTTAGATAAAGTGAGAATAAAATTGGAATGAAATGAGAATGAGATTTAGAGATGATTAAATTAGCCTCAGGTATTATTTCAAAGAGTTAACTTTAGTGAACTTACCTGTAATAATCTAAACTCCTGAGAAAGAAATCGTGTTTGATAGGACGATATTGTAAATAAACTTCACATCATTTTCTTTAGAAGCATTGATATCCAAGCCAGAGATGCAGAGTATACAATACTATAATGTTTTAGACAGTTACACCATATTGGCATGTAAGATAAACAGAATTGACAAAAAAAAAGTGATAAATTGCGTTACTCCATAATACGAAGGTTTGAAAGCACAAGTTATACTCTATATTTATTGAGTACTTAAAGAATTGTTTAGGGCTAGAAAGAAATTGTTATTCACTTTGTTTAAAATACAAGATATTACTATCTCTTGTGATGTTTTTATCTTTTTCAATATGTATTGTATTTTTTATGTAGTATTAAACTGTACTTTTTCAATTTTGATTATTTTGAGCATGAGCCCAATTCATAGAAAATAAATGCTTAAATTAAGCAACTATCATCTAGAAATAACAATTTATTCCTCCAAATGTTATTCACAATTTTTACGAATTTACATTCTCGCTTTGTCTAGATTTTATTTTTGTTCTGTCTCAATATACAACTACAGTCGTTCAAAATTAAGTTGAAAATAGTTCTGAAATGTCTCAATTTAAAGTGATAAAAGTAATCTCTTTTGCATTTTCCAGGGCAAATAAACCATATCAAAGATGCTAAGTGCCCACTGGTCCTTTTTTTTTTATTAAATTTATTATAAATAAAATTATATGTTTTATCGTAATAAAAGTAAGCTACTGCCTAATTGGTAATGAAAAAATAAAATAAAAGCAAAATATGCATTTTTATTACTTATTTTATTTAATTGAATAATAAGTAAAACAAAAAAAAATATGTAAGTACAATCTTTTTTCCAAAGTTTTCAGTCGACAACAAAGCTTTCAAAAGTCTATTTATTGCCAATATTTGATCTTTTCAAACAGTTAGTGCAATTAGGAGGGATTTCCATGTTTTATGTATGTTTTTCATTTTGCATTAATTAGAATCTGCAATTTACCTTTTCGCTTTGTATCTTTTAGGCCTTAGTACAGTATTTAAACTTGAGATTGAGACAAAGTGGAATATTTTTTTTAGACCAATTAGAATACGATTTTAGACGAAGAGAAAAAAAAATGAGATGAATCAATGTTAGTTTTTAGACAAGTAAGGATTATTTTGTAGACGATTTACCTGTAAATATCTAAATTGTCCTTTCGAACAAAACCGTGTTCTCTACGGCGATTTCTCTTTT